>JAWPHD010016618.1:0-48927 GCA_037043455.1 Cyrtodaria siliqua
AAATCAATGGAACATATGAATGATGGTGACATTGTTACCTATTTCTTGGTACATGTTTGTGCTTGTGATTATACAACTAGCACTAGCCTGTGCTTGGGACCAGGGGCAAATAACAACAAATCAATGGAACAGACATATTATATTGACATTGCTACCTATTTCTTGGTACATGTTTTGTGCTTGTGATTACACAACTAGCACTAGCCTGTGCTTGGGACAAGGGGCAAATAACAACAAATCAATGGAACATACTGATGATGGTGACATTGCTACCTATTTCTTGGTACATGTTTGTGCTTGTGATTATACAACTAGCACTAGCCTGTGCTTGGGACCAGGGGCAAATAACAACAAATCAATGGAAAATACCGATGATAGTGATATTGCTACCTATTTCTTAGTACATGTTTGTGCTGATGATTATACAACTAGCACTAGTCTGTGCTTGGGACAAGGGGCAAATATTCAGCAACGCAATGAAACATATTAAAGAAAGTGATACTGACGGATTCAGACGGATGATAGTGACATTGTTACGTATTTCTTGGTACATGTTTGTGCTTGTGATTATACAACTAGCACTAGTCTGTGCTTGGGACAAGGGGCAAATATTCAGCAACGCAATGAAACATATTAAAGAAAGTGATATTGACGGATTCAGACGGATGATAGTGACATTGCTACCTATTTCTTGGTACATGTTTTGTGCTTGTGATTATACAACAAGCACTAGCCTGTGCTTGGGACCAGGGGCAAATAGCAGCAAATCAATGAAACATATTAAAGAAAGTGATATTGGTGCAATATATATGTGAATGAAGTCATTATATTGTACCATCTTAATTTGTTTCTCTTTTTAAAATTATCATTATTTCAGAAAAAAATCAACAAGCATCAATTAATTAAATAACTGCACAAACATATTCCCTCAATAATTAAAAGTGAGGCTTTTTCAGTTTTGACAATTGTTTAAAGATCAAAGAAATAACAAATCACTCATTTGTAACTAATTACTGTCTACCCAAGCCTTCAATATTCAATGACCAGTGAGGTCAAGCCCTCAGACAACACTGATTAACTCATATGTCAAGTCAAAGGTGAATCACACCATCCAGGGCTTGGATTGACAGCTGGGTTGTCTATTCCATGTCGTGAAAATGGGAATATAAACTGGGTTCTCTAAACACTTCACATCAAATGAGAGAAAGCAACTAAACAACAAGTAAGTGCACTTCAAAACCAATGGAACATACATATTATAGTGACATTGCTACCTATTTCTTGGTACATGTTTTGTGCTTGTGATTATACAACTAGCACTAGCCTGTGCTTTGGACCAGGGGCAAATAACAACAAATCAATGGAACATACATATTATAGTGACATTGCTACCTATTTCTTGGTACATGTTTTGTGCTTGTGATTATACAACTAGCACTAGCCTGTGCTTGGGACAAGGGGCAAATAACAACAAATCAATGGAACATATGGATGATGGTGACATTGTTACCTATTTCTTGGTACATGTTTGTGCTTGCGATTATACAACTAGCACTAGCCTGTGCTTGGGACCAGGGGCAAATAACAACAAATCAATGGAACATACATATTATAGTGACATTGCTACCTATTTCTTGGTACATGTTTTGTGCTTGTGATTATACAACTAGCACTAGCCTGTGCTTGGGACCAGGGGCAAATAACAACAAATCAATGGAACAGACATATTATAGTGACATTGCTACCTATTTCTTGGTACATGTTTTGTGCTTGTGATTACACAACTAGCACTAGCCTGTGCTTGGGACAAGGGGCAAATAACAACAAATCAATGGAACATATGAATGATGGTGACATTGTTACCTATTTCTTGGTACATGTTTGTGCTTGTGATTATACAACTAGCACTAGCCTGTGCTTGGGACCAGGGGCAAATAACAACAAATAAATGTAACAGACATATTATATTGACATTGCTACCTATTTCTTGGTACATGTTTTGTGCTTGTGATTACACAACTAGCACTAGCCTGTGCTTGGGACAAGGGGCAAATAACAACAAATCAATGGAACATACTGATGATGGTGACATTGCTACCTATTTCTTGGTACATGTTTGTGCTTGTGATTATACAACTAGCACTAGTCTGTGCTTGGGACCAGGGGCAAATAACAACAAATCAATGGAACATATGAATGATGGTGACATTGTTACCTATTTATTGGTACATGTTTGTGCTTGTGATTATACAACTAGCACTAGCCTGTGCTTGGGACCAGGGGCAAATAACAACAAATCAATGGAACAGACATATTATATTGACATTGCTACCTATTTCTTGGTACATGTTTTGTGCTTGTGATTACACAACTAGCACTAGCCTGTGCTTGGGACAAGGGGCAAATAACAACAAATCAATGGAACATACTGATGATGGTGACATTGCTACCTATTTCTTGGTACATGTTTGTGCTTGTGATTATACAACTAGCACTAGTCTGTGCTTGGGACCAGGGGCAAATAGCAGCAAATCATTGGAAAATACCGATGATAGTGACATTGCTACCTATTTCTTGGAATATGTTTGTGCTTGTGATTATACAACTAGCACTAGTCTGTGCTTGGGACAAGGGGCAAATATTCAGCAACGCAATGAAACATATTAAAGAAAGTGATATTGATGGATACAAACGGATGATAGTGACATTGCTACCTATTTCTTGGTACATGTTTTGTGCTTGTGATTATACAACTAGCACTAAACTGTGCTCGGGACCAGGGGCAAATAGCAGCAAATCAATGAAACATATTAAAGAAAGTAATATTGGTGCAATATATATATATGAATGAAGTCATTATATTGTAACACCTTAATTTGTTTTCTCTTTTTTAAAATTATCATTATTTCAGAAAAAATCAACAAGCATCAATTAATTAATTAACTGCACAAACATATTTCCCTCAATAATTAAAAGTGAGGATTTTTCAGTTTTGATAATTGTTTAAAAGATCAAAGAAATATCAAATCACTCATTTGTAACTAATTACTGTCTACCCAAGCCTTCAATATTCAATGACCAGTGAGGTCAAGCCCTCAGACACCACTGATTAACTCATGTGTCAGGTCAAAGGTGAATCACACCATCCAGGGCTTGGATTGACAGCTGGGTTGTCTATTCCATGTGGTGAAAATGGGAATATAAACTGGGTTCTCTAAACACTTCACATCAAATGAGAGAAAGCAACTAAACAACAAGTAAGTGCACTTCAAAACCAATGGAACATACATATTATAGTGACATTGCTACCTATTTCTTGGTACATGTTTTGTGCTTGTGATTATACAACTAGCACTAGCCTGTGCTTTGGACCAGGGGCAAATAACAACAAATCAATGGAACATACATTTTTTAGTGACATTGATACCTATTTCTTGGTACATGTTTTGTGCTTGTGATTATACAACTAGCACTAGCCTGTGCTTGGGACAAGGGGCAAATAACAACAAATCAATGGAACATATGGATGATGGTGACATTGTTACCTATTTCTTGGTACATGTTTGTGCTTGCGATTATACAACTAGCACTAGCCTGTGCTTGGGACCAGGGGCAAATAACAACAAATCAATGGAACATACATATTATAGTGACATTGCTACCTATTTCTTGGTACATGTTTTGTGCTTGTGATTATACAACTAGCACTAGCCTGTGCTTGGGACCAGGGGCAAATAACAACAAATCAATGGAACAGACATATTATAGTGACATTGCTACCTATTTCTTGGTACATGTTTTGTGCTTGTGATTACACAACTAGCACTAGCCTGTGCTTGGGACAAGGGGCAAATAACAACAAATCAATGGAACATATGAATGATGGTGACATTGTTACCTATTTCTTGGTACATGTTTGTGCTTGTGATTATACAACTAGCACTAGCCTGTGCTTGGGACCAGGGGCAAATAACAACAAATCAATGAAACAGACATATTATATTGACATTGCTACCTATTTCTTGGTACATGTTTTGTGCTTGTGATTACACAACTAGCACTAGCCTGTGCTTGGGACAAGGGGCAAATAACAACAAATCAATGGAACATACTGATGATGGTGACATTGCTACCTATTTCTTGGTACATGTTTTGTGCTTGTGATTATACAACTAGCACTAGTCTGTGCTTGGGACCAGGGGCAAATAGCAGCAAATCATTGGAAAATACCGATGATAGTGACATTGCTACCTATTTCTTGGTACATGTTTGTGCTTGTGATTATACAACTAGCACTAGTCTGTGCTTGGGACCAGGGGCAAATAACAACAAATCAATGGAACAGACATATTATAGTGACATTGCTACCTATTTCTTGGTACATGTTTTGTGCTTGTGGTTACACAACTAGCACTAGCCTGTGCTTGGGACAAGGGGCAAATAACAACAAATCATTGGAACATATGAATTATGGTGACATTGTTACCTATTTCTTGGTACATGTTTGTGCTTGTGATTATACAACTAGCACTAGCCTGTGCTTGGGACCAGGGGCAAATAACAACAAATCAATGTAACAGACATATTATATTGACATTGCTACCTATTTCTTGATACATGTTTTGTGCTTGTGATTACACAACTAGCACTAGCCTGTGCTTGGGACAAGGGGCAAATAACAACAAATCAATGGAACATACTGATGATGGTGACATTGCTAACTATTTCTTGGTACATGTTTGTGCTTGTGATTATACAACTAGCACTAGTCTGTGCTTGGGACCAGGGGCAAATAGCAGCAAATCAATGGAACAGACATATTATATTGACATTGCTACCTATTTCTTGGTACATGTTTTGTGCTTGTGATTACACAACTAGCACTAGCCTGTGCTTGGGACAAGGGGCAAATAACAACAAATCAATGGAACATACTGATGATGGTGACATTGCTACCTATTTCTTGGTACATGTTTGTGCTTGTGATTATACAACTAGCACTAGTCTGTGCTTGGGACCAGGGGCAAATAGCAGCAAATCATTGGAAAATACCGATGATAGTGACATTGCTACCTATTTCTTGGTACATGTTTGTGCTTGTGATTATACAACTAGCACTAGTCTGTGCTTGGGACAAGGGGCAAATATTCAGCAACGCAATGAAACATATTAAAGAAAGTGATATTGACGGATTCAGACGGATGATAGTGACATTGCTACCTATTTCTTGGTACATGTTTTGTGCTTGTGATTATACAACAAGCACTAGCCTGTGCTTGGGACCAGGGGCAAATAGCAGCAAATCAATGAAACATATTAAAGAAAGTGATATTGGTGCAATATATATGTGAATGAAGTCATTATATTGTACCATCTTAATTTGTTTCTCTTTTTAAAATTATCATTATTTCAGAAAAAATCAACAAGCATCAATTAATTAATTAACTGCACAAACATATTCCCTCAATAATTAAAAGTGAGGCTTTTTCAGTTTTGACAATTGTTTAAAGATCAAAGAAATAACAAATCACTCATTTGTAACTAATTACTGTCTACCCAAGCCTTCAATATTCAATGACCAGTGAGGTCAAGCCCTCAGACAACACTGATTAACTCATATGTCAAGTCAAAGGTGAATCACACCATGTTACATGTTTTGTGCTTGTGATTATACAACTAGCACTAGCCTGTGCTTGGGACCAGGGGCAAATAACAACAAATCAATGGAACATACATATTATAGTGACATTGCTACCTATTTCTTGGAACATGTTTTGTGCTTGTGATTATACAACTAGCACTAGCCTGTGCTTGGGACAAGGGGCAAATAACAACAAATCAATGGAACATATGGATGATGGTGACATTGTTACCTATTTCTTGGTACATGTTTGTGCTTGTGATTATACAACTAGCACTAGCCTGTGCTTGGGACCAGGGGCAAATAACAACAAATCATTGGAACATACATATTATAGTGACATTGCTACCTATTTCTTGGTACATGTTTTGTGCTTGTGATTATACAACTAGCACTAGCCTGTGCTTGGGACCAGGGGAAAATAACAACAAATCAATGGAACAGACATATTATAGTGACATTGCTACCTATTTCTTGGTACATGTTTTGTGCTTGTGATTACACAACTAGCACTAGCCTGTGCTTGGGACAAGGGGCAAATGACAACAAATCAATGGAACATATTAATGATGGTGACATTGTTACCTATTTCTTGGTACATGTTTGTGCTTGTGATTATACAACTAGCACTAGCCTGTGCTTGGGACCAGGGGCAAATAACAACAAATCAATGGAAAATACCGATGATAGTGACATTGCTACCTATTTCTTGGTACATGTTTTGTGCTTGTGATTATACAACTAGCACTAGCCTGTGCTTGGGACCAGGGGCAAATAACAACAAATCAATGGAACAGACATATTATAGTGACATTGCTACCTATTTCTTGGTACATGTTTTGTGCTTGTGATTACACAACTAGCACTAGCCTGTGCTTGGGACCAATGGCAAATAAAAACAAATCAATGGAACAGACATATTATAGTGACATTGCTACCTATTTCTTGGTACATGTTTTGTGCTTGTGATTACACAACTAGCACTAGCCTGTGCTTGGGACAAGGGGCAAATAACAACAAATCAATGGAACATATGAATGATGGTGACATTGTTACCTATTTCTTGGTACATGTTTGTGCTTGTGATTATACAACTAGCACTAGCCTGTGCTTGGGACCAGGGGCAAATAACAACAAATCAATGGAACAGACATATTATATTGACATTGCTACCTATTTCTTGGTACATGTTTGTGCTTGTGATTATACAACTAGCACTAGTCTGTGCTTGGGACCAGGGGCAAATAGCAGCAAATCATTGGAAAATACCGATGATAGTGACATTGCTACCTATTTCTTGGTACATCTTTGTGCTTGTGATTATACAACTAGCACTAGTCTGTGCTTGGGACCAGGGGCAAATAACAACAAATCAATGGAACATACATATTATAGTGACATTGCTACCTATTTCTTGGTACATGTTTTGTGCTTGTGATTATACAACTAGCACTAGCCTGTGCTTGGGACCAGGGGCAAATAACAACAAATCAATGGAACAGACATATTATAGTGACATTGCTACCTATTTCTTGGTACATGTTTTGTGCTTGTGATTACACAACTAGCACTAGCCTGTGCTTGGGACAAGGGGCAAATAACAACAAATCAATGGAACATATGAATGATGGTGACATTGTTACCTATTTCTTGGTACATGTTTGTGCTTGTGATTATACAACTAGCACTAGCCTGTGCTTGGGACCAGGGGCAAATAACAACAAATCAATGTAACAGACATATTATATTGACATTGCTACCTATTTCTTGGTACATGTTTTGTGCTTGTGATTACACAACTAGCACTAGCCTGTGCTTGGGACAAGGGGCAAATAACAACAAATCAATGGAACATACTGATGATGGTGACATTGCTACCTATTTCTTGGTACATGTTTGTGCTTGTGATTATACAACTAGCACTAGCCTGTGCTTGGGACCAGGGGCAAATAACAACAAATCAATGGAACAGACATATTATATTGACATTGCTACCTATTTCTTGGTACATGTTTTGTGCTTGTGATTACACAACTAGCACTAGCCTGTGCTTGGGACAAGGGGCAAATAACAACAAATCAATGGAACATACTGATGATGGTGACATTGCTACCTATTTCTTGGTACATGTTTGTGCTTGTGATTATACAACTAGCACTAGTCTGTGCTTGGGACCAGGGGCAAATAGCAGCAAATCATTGGAAAATACCGATGATAGTGACATTGCTACCTATTTCTTGGTACATGTTTGTGCTTGTGATTATACAACTAGCACTAGTCTGTGCTTGGGACCAGGGGCAAATAACAACAAATCAATGGAACATACATATTATAGTGACATTGCTACCTATTTCTTGGTACATGTTTTGTGCTTGTGATTATACAACTAGCACTAGCCTGTGCTTGGGACAAGGGGCAAATAACAACAAATCAATGGAACAGACATATTATAGTGACATTGCTACCTATTTCTTGGTACATGTTTTGTGCTTGTGATTACACAACTAGCACTAGCCTGTGCTTGGGACAAGGGGCAAATAACAACAAATCAATGGAATATATGAATGATGGTGACATTGTTACCTATTTCTTGGTACATGTTTGTGCTTGTGATTATACAACTAGCACTAGCCTGTGCTTGGGACCAGGGGCAAATAACAACAAATCAATGTAACAGACATATTATATTGACATTGCTACCTATTTCTTGGTACATGTTTTGTGCTTGTGATTACACAACTAGCACTAGCCTGTGCTTGGGACAAGGGGCAAATAACAACAAATGAATGGAACATACTGATGATGGTGACATTGCTACCTATTTCTTGGTACATGTTTGTGCTTGTGATTATACAACTAGCACTAGTCTGTGCTTGGGACCAGGGGCAAATAGCAGCAAATCAATGGAACAGACATATTATATTGACATTGCTACCTATTTCTTGGTACATGTTTTGTGCTTGTGATTACACAACTAGCACTAGCCTGTGCTTGGGACAAGGGGCAAATAACAACAAATCAATGGAACATACTGATGATGGTGACATTGCTACCTATTTCTTGGTACATGTTTGTGCTTGTGATTATACAACTAGCACTAGTCTGTGCTTGGGACCAGGGGCAAATAGCAGCAAATCATTGGAAAATACCGATGATAGTGACATTGCTACCTATTTCTTGGTACATGTTTGTGCTTGTGATTATACAACTAGCACTAGTCTGTGCTTGGGACAAGGGGCAAATATTCAGCAACGCAATGAAACATATTAAAGAAAGTGATATTGACGGATTCAGACGGATGATAGTGACATTGCTACCTATTTCTTGGTACATGTTTTGTGCTTGTGATTATACAACAAGCACTAGCCTGTGCTTGGGACCAGGGGCAAATAGCAGCAAATCAATGAAACATATTAAAGAAAGTGATATTGGTGCAATATATATGTGAATGAAGTCATTATATTGTACCATCTTAATTTGTTTCTCTTTTTAAAATTATCATTATTTCAGAAAAAATCAACAAGCATCAATTAATTAATTAACTGCACAAACATATTCCCTCAATAATTAAAAGTGAGGCTTTTTCAGTTTTGACAATTGTTTAAAGATCAAAGAAATAACAAATCACTCATTTGTAACTAATTACTGTCTACCCAAGCCTTCAATATTCAATGACCAGTGAGGTCAAGCCCTCAGACAACACTGATTAACTCATATGTCAAGTCAAAGGTGAATCACACCATGTTACATGTTTTGTGCTTGTGATTATACAACTAGCACTAGCCTGTGCTTGGGACCAGGGGCAAATAACAACAAATCAATGGAACATACATATTATAGTGACATTGCTACCTATTTCTTGGAACATGTTTTGTGCTTGTGATTATACAACTAGCACTAGCCTGTGCTTGGGACAAGGGGCAAATAACAACACATCAATGGAACATATGGATGATGGTGACATTGTTACCTATTTCTTGGTACATGTTTGTGCTTGTGATTATACAACTAGCACTAGCCTGTGCTTGGGACCAGGGGCAAATAACAACAAATCATTGGAACATACATATTATAGTGACATTGCTACCTATTTCTTGGTACATGTTTTGTGCTTGTGATTATACAACTAGCACTAGCCTGTGCTTGGGACCAGGGGCAAATAACAACAAATCAATGGAACAGACATATTATAGTGACATTGCTACCTATTTTTTGGTACATGTTTTGTGCTTGTGATTACACAACTAGCACTAGCCTGTGCTTGGGACAAGGGGCAAATGACAACAAATGAATGGAACATATGAATGATGGTGACATTGTTACCTATTTCTTGGTACATGTTTGTGCTTGTGATTATACAACTAGCACTAGCCTGTGCTTGGGACCAGGGGCAAATAACAACAAATCAATGGAACAGACATATTATATTGACATTGCTACCTATTTCTTGGTACATGTTTTGTGCTTGTGATTACACAACTAGCACTAGTCTGTGCTTGGGACAAGGGGCAAATAACAACAAATCAATGGAACATACTGATGATGGTGACATTGCTACCTATTTCTTGGTACATGTTTGTGCTTGTGATTATACAACTAGCACTAGTCTGTGCTTGGGACCAGGGGAAAATAGCAGCAAATCATTGGAAAATACCGATGATAGTGACATTGCTACCTATTTCTTGGTACATGTTTGTGCTTGTGATTATACAACTAGCACTAGTCTGTGCTTGGGACAAGGGGCAAATATTCAGCAACGCAATGAAACATATTAAACAAAGTGATATTGACGGATACAAACGGATGATAGTGACATTGCTACCTATTTCTTGGTACATGTTTTGTGCTTGTGATTATACAACTAGCACTAAACTGTGCTCGGGACCAGGGGCAAATAGCAGCAAATCAATGAAACATATTAAAGAAAGTGATATTGGTGCAATATATATATGAATGAAGTCATTATATTGTACCATCTTAATTTGTTTTCTCTTTTTTAAAATTATCATTATTTCAGAAAAAATCAACAAGGATCAATTAATTAATTAACTGCACAAACATATTTCCCTCAATAATTAAAAGTGAGGCTTTTTCAGTTTTGACAATTGTTTAAAAGATCAAAGAAATATCAAATCACTCATTTGTAACTAATTACTGTCTACCCAAGCCTTCAATATTCAATGACCAGTGAGGTCAAGCCCTCAGACAACACTGATTAACTCATATGTCAGGTCAAAGGTGAATCACACCATCCAGGGCTTGGATTGACAGCTGGGTTGTCTATTCCATGTGGTGAAAATGGGAATATAAACTGGGTTCTCTAAACACTTCACATCAAATGAGAGAAAGCAACTAAACAACAAGTAAGTGCACTTCAAAACCAATGGAACATACATATTATAGTGACATTGCTACCTATTTCTTGGTACATGTTTTGTGCTTGTAATTATACAACTAGCACTAGCCTGTGCATGGGACGAGGGGCAAATAACAACAAATCAATGGAACATACATATTATAGTGACATTGCTACCTATTTCTTGGTACATGTTTGTGCTTGTGATTATACAACTAGCACTAGCCTGTGCTTGGGACAAGGGGCAAATAACAACAAATCAATGGAACATATGGATGATGGTGACATTGTTACCTATTTCTTGGTACATGTTTGTGCTTGTGATTATACAACTAGCACTAGCCTGTGCTTGGGACCAGGGGCAAATAACAACAAATCAATGGAACATACATATTATAGTGACATTGCTACCTATTTCTTGGTACATGTTTTGTGCTTGTGATTATACAACTAGCACTAGCCTGTGCTTGGGACCAGGGGCAAATAACAACAAATCAATGGAACAGACATATTATAGTGACATTGCTAACTATTTCTTGGTACATGTTTTGTGCTTGTGATTACACAACTAGCACTAGCCTGTGCTTGGGACAAGGGGCAAATAACAACAAATCAATGGAACATATTAATGATGGTGACATTGTTACCTATTTCTTGGTACATGTTTGTGCTTGTGATTATACAACTAGCACTAGCCTGTGCTTGGGACCAGGGGCAAATAACAACAAATCAATGGAAAATACCGATGATAGTGACATTGCTACCTATTTCTTAGTACATGTTTGTGCTGATGATTATACAACTAGCACTAGTCTGTGCTTGGGACAAGGGGCAAATATTCAGCAACGCAATGAAACATATTAAAGAAAGTGATACTGACGGATTCAGACGGATGATAGTGACATTGTTACCTATTTCTTGGTACATGTTTGTGCTTGTGATTATACAACTAGCACTAGTCTGTGCTTGGGACAAGGGGCAAATATTTAGCAACGCAATGAAACATATTAAAGAAAGTGATATTGACGGATTCAGACGGATGATAGTGACATTGCTACCTATTTCTTGGTACATGTTTTGTGCTTGTGATTATACAACAAGCACTAGCCTGTGCTTGGGACCAGGGGCAAATAGCAGCAAATCAATGAAACATATTAAAGAAAGTGATATTGGTGCAATATATATGTGAATGAAGTCATTATATTGTACCATCTTAATTTGTTTCTCTTTTTAAAATTATCATTATTTCAGAAAAAATCAACAAGCATCAATTAATTAAATAACTGCACAAACATATTCCCTCAATAATTAAAAGTGAGGCTTTTTCAGTTTTGACAATTGTTTAAAGATCAAAGAAATAACAAATCAATCATTTGTAACTAATTACTGTCTACCCAAGCCTTCAATATTCAATGACCAGTGAGGTCAAGCCCTCAGACAACACTGATTAACTCATATGTCAAGTCAAAGGTGAATCACACCATCCAGGGCTTGGATTGACAGCTGGGTTGTCTATTCCATGTGGTGAAAATGGGAATATAAACTGGGTTCTCTAAACACTTCACATCAAATGAGAGAAAGCAACTAAACAACAAGTAAGTGCACTTCAAAACCAATGGAACATACATATTATAGTGACATTGCTACCTATTTCTTGGTACATGTTTTGTGCTTGTGATTATACAACTAGCACTATCCTGTGCTTTGGACCAGGGGCAAATAACAACAAATCAATGGAACATACATATTATAGTGACATTGCTACCTATTTCTTGGTACATGTTTTGTGCTTGTGATTATACAACTAGCACTAGCCTGTGCTTGGGACAAGGGGCAAATAACAACAAATCAATGGAACATATGGATGATGGTGACATTGTTACCTATTTCTTGGTACATGTTTGTGCTTGCGATTATACAACTAGCACTAGCCTGTGCTTGGGACCAGGGGCAAATAACAACAAATCAATGGAACATACATATTATAGTGACATTGCTACCTCTTTCTTGGTACATGTTTTGTGCTTGTGATTATACAACTAGCACTAGCCTGTGCTTGGGACCAGGGGCAAATAACAACAAATCAATGGAACAGACATATTATAGTGACATTGCTACCTATTTCTTGGTACATGTTTTGTGCTTGTGATTACACAACTAGCACTAGCCTGTGCTTGGGACAAGGGGCAAATAACAACAAATCAATGGAACATATGAATGATGGTGACATTGTTACCTATTTCTTGGTACATGTTTGTGCTTGTGATTATACAACTAGCACTAGCCTGTGCTTGGGACCAGGGGCAAATAACAACAAATAAATGTAACAGACATATTATATTGACATTGCTACCTATTTCTTGGTACATGTTTTGTGCTTGTGATTACACAACTAGCACTAGCCTGTGCTTGGGACAAGGGGCAAATAACAACAAATCAATGGAACATACTGATGATGGTGACATTGCTACCTATTTCTTGGTACATGTTTGTGCTTGTGATTATACAACTAGCACTAGTCTGTGCTTGGGACCAGGGGCAAATAACAACAAATCAATGGAACATATGAATGATGGTGACATTGTTACCTATTTCTTGGTACATGTTTGTGCTTGTGATTATACAACTAGCACTAGCCTGTGCTTGGGACCAGGGGCAAATAACAACAAATCAATGGAACAGACATATTATATTGACATTGCTACCTATTTCTTGGTACATGTTTTGTGCTTGTGATTACACAACTAGCACTAGCCTGTGCTTGGGACAAGGGGCAAATAACAACAAATCAATGGAACATACTGATGATGGTGACATTGCTACCTATTTCTTGGTACATGTTTGTGCTTGTGATTATACAACTAGCACTAGTCTGTGCTTGGGACCAGGGGCAAATAGCAGCAAATCATTGGAAAATACCGATGATAGTGACATTGCTACCTATTTCTTGGAACATGTTTGTGCTTGTGATTATACAACTAGCACTAGTCTGTGCTTGGGACAAGGGGCAAATATTCAGCAACGCAATGAAACATATTAAAGAAAGTGATATTGACGGATACAAACGGATGATAGTGACATTGCTACCTATTTCTTGGTACATGTTTTGTGCTTGTGATTATACAACTAGCACTAAACTGTGCTCGGGACCAGGGGCAAATAGCAGCAAATCAATGAAACATATTAAAGAAAGTAATATTGGTGCAATATATATATATGAATGAAGTCATTATATTGTAACATCTTAATTTGTTTTCTCTTTTTTAAAATTATCATTATTTCAGAAAAAATCAACAAGCATCAATTAATTAATTAACTGCACAAACATATTTCCCTCAATAATTAAAAGTGAGGATTTTTCAGTTTTGACAATTGTTTAAAAGATCAAAGAAATATCAAATCACTCATTTGTAACTAATTACTGTCTACCCAAGCCTTCAATATTCAATGACCAGTGAGGTCAAGCCCTCAGACACCACTGATTAACTCATGTGTCAGGTCAAAGGTGAATCACACCATCCAGGGCTTGGATTGACAGCTGGGTTGTCTATTCCATGTGGTGAAAATGGGAATATAAACTGGGTTCTCTAAACACTTCACATCAAATGAGAGAAAGCAACTAAACAACAAGTAAGTGCACTTCAAAACCAATGGAACATACATATTATAGTGACATTGCTACCTATTTCTTGGTACATGTTTTGTGCTTGTGATTATACAACTAGCACTAGCCTGTGCTTTGGACCAGGGGCAAATAACAACAAATCAATGGAACATACATTTTATAGTGACATTGCTACCTATTTCTTGATACATGTTTTGTGCTTGTGATTACACAACTAGCACTAGCCTGTGCTTGGGACAAGGGGCAAATAACAACAAATCAATGGAACATACTGATGATGGTGACATTGCTAACTATTTCTTGGTTCATGTTTGTGCTTGTGATTATACAACTAGCACTAGTCTGTGCTTGGGACCAGGGGCAAATAGCAGCAAATCAATGGAACAGACTTATTATATTGACATTGCTACCTATTTCTTGGTACATGTTTTGTGCTTGTGATTACACAACTAGCACTAGCCTGTGCTTGGGACAAGGGGCAAATAACAACAAATCAATGGAACATACTGATGATGGTGACATTGCTACCTATTTCTTGGTACATGTTTGTGCTTGTGATTATACAACTAGCACTAGTCTGTGCTTGGGACCAGGGGCAAATAGCAGCAAATCATTGGAAAATACCGATGATAGTGACATTGCTACCTATTTCTTGGTACATGTTTGTGCTTGTGATTATACAACTAGCACTAGTCTGTGCTTGGGACAAGGGGCAAATATTCAGCAACGCAATGAAACATATTAAAGAAAGTGATATTGACGGATTCAGACGGATGATAGTGACATTGCTACCTATTTCTTGGTACATGTTTTGTGCTTGTGATTATACAACAAGCACTAGCCTGTGCTTGGGACCAGGGGCAAATAGCAGCAAATCAATGAAACATATTAAAGAAAGTGATATTGGTGCAATATATATGTGAATGAAGTCATTATATTGTACCATCTTAATTTGTTTCTCTTTTTAAAATTATCATTATTTCAGAAAAAATCAACAAGCATCAATTAATTAATTAACTGCACAAACATATTCCCTCAATAATTAAAAGTGAGGCTTTTTCAGTTTTGACAATTGTTTAAAGATCAAAGAAATAACAAATCACTCATTTGTAACTAATTACTGTCTACCCAAGCCTTCAATATTCAATGACCAGTGAGGTCAAGCCCTCAGACAACACTGATTAACTCATATGTCAAGTCAAAGGTGAATCACACCATGTTACATGTTTTGTGCTTGTGATTATACAACTAGCACTAGCCTGTGCTTGGGACCAGGGGCAAATAACAACAAATCAATGGAACATACATATTATAGTGACATTGCTACCTATTTCTTGGAACATGTTTTGTGCTTGTGATTATACAACTAGCACTAGCCTGTGCTTGGGACAAGGGGCAAATAACAACAAATCAATGGAACATATGGATGATGGTGACATTGTTACCTATTTCTTGGTACATGTTTGTGCTTGTGATTATACAACTAGCACTAGCCTGTGCTTGGGACCAGGGGCAAATAACAACAAATCATTGGAACATACATATTATAGTGACATTGCTACCTATTTCTTGGTACATGTTTTGTGCTTGTGATTATACAACTAGCACTAGCCTGTGCTTGGGACCAGGGGAAAATAACAACAAATCAATGGAACAGACATATTATAGTGACATTGCTACCTATTTCTTGGTACATGTTTTGTGCTTGTGATTACACAACTAGCACTAGCCTGTGCTTGGGACAAGGGGCAAATGACAACAAATCAATGGAACATATTAATGATGGTGACATTGTTACCTATTTCTTGGTACATGTTTGTGCTTGTGATTATACAACTAGCACTAGCCTGTGCTTGGGACCAGGGGCAAATAACAACAAATCAATGGAAAATACCGATGATAGTGACATTGCTACCTATTTCTTGGTACATGTTTTGTGCTTGTGATTATACAACTAGCACTAGCCTGTGCTTGGGACCAGGGGCAAATAACAACAAATCAATGGAACAGACATATTATAGTGACATTGCTACCTATTTCTTGGTACATGTTTTGTGCTTGTGATTACACAACTAGCACTAGCCTGTGCTTGGGACCAGGGGCAAATAACAACAAATCAATGGAACAGACATATTATAGTGACATTGCTACGTATTTCTTGGTACATGTTTTGTGCTTGTGATTACACAACTAGCACTAGCCTGTGCTTGGGACAAGGGGCAAATAACAACAAATCAATGGAACATATGAATGATGGTGACATTGTTACCTATTTCTTGGTACATGTTTTGTGCTTGTGATTATACAACTAGCACTAGCCTGTGCTTGGGACCAGGGGCAAATAACAACAAATCAATGGAACAGACATATTATATTGACATTGCTACCTATTTCTTGGTACATGTTTGTGCTTGTGATTATACAACTAGCACTAGTCTGTGCTTGGGACCAGGGGCAAATAGCAGCAAATCATTGGAAAATACCGATGATAGTGACATTGCTACCTATTTCTTGGTACATGTTTGTGCTTGTGATTATACAACTAGCACTAGTCTGTGCTTGGGACCAGGGGCAAATAACAACAAATCAATGGAACATACATATTATAGTGACATTGCTACCTATTTCTTGGTACATGTTTTGTGCTTGTGATTATACAACTAGCACTAGTCTGTGCTTGGGACCAGGGGCAAATAACAACAAATCAATGGAACAGACATATTATAGTGACATTGCTAAACATTTCTTGGTACATGTTTTGTGCTTGTGATTACACAACTAGCACTAGCCTGTGCTTGGGACAAGGGGCAAATAACAACAAATCAATGGAACATATGAATGATGGTGACATTGTTACCTATTTCTTGGTACATGTTTGTGCTTGTGATTATACAACTAGCACTAGCCTGTGCTTGGGACCAGGGGCAAATAACAACAAATCAATGTAACAGACATATTATATTGACATTGCTACCTATTTCTTGGTACATGTTTTGTGCTTGTGATTACACAATTAGCACTAGCCTGTGCTTGGGACAAGGGGCAAATAACAACAAATCAATGGAACATACTGATGATGGTGACATTGCTACCTATTTCTTGGTACATGTTTGTGCTTGTGATTATACAACTAGCACTAGTCTGTGCTTGGGACCAGGGGCAAATAGCAGCAAATCAATGGACCAGACATATTATATTGACATTGCTACCTATTTCTTGGTACATGTTTTGTACTTGTGATTACACAACTAGCACTAGCCTGTGCTTGGGACAAGGGGCAAATAACAACAAATCAATGGAACATACTGATGATGGTGACATTGCTACCTATTTCTTGGTACATGTTTGTGCTTGTGATTATACAACTAGCACTAGCCTGTGCTTGGGACCAGGGGCAAATAACAACAAATCAATGGAACAGACATATTATATTGACATTGCTACCTATTTCTTGGTACATGTTTTGTGCTTGTGATTACACAACTAGCACTAGCCTGTGCTTGGGACAAGGGGCAAATAACAACAAATCAATGGAACATACTGATGATGGTGACATTGCTACCTATTTCTTGGTACATGTTTGTGCTTGTGATTATACAACTAGCACTAGTCTGTGCTTGGGACCAGGGGCAAATAGCAGCAAATCATTGGAAAATACCGATGATAGTGACATTGCTACCTATTTCTTGGTACATGTTTGTGCTTGTGATTATACAACTAGCACTAGTCTGTGCTTGGGACAAGGGGCAAATATTCAGCAACGCAATGAAACATATTAAACAAAGTGATATTGACGGATACAAACGGATGATAGTGACATCGCTACCTATTTCTTGGTACATGTTTTGTGCTTGTGATTATACAACTAGCACTAAACTGTGCTCGGGACCAGGGGCAAATAGCAGCAAATCAATGAAACATATTAAAGAAAGTGATATTGGTGCAATATATATATGAATGAAGTCATTATATTGTACCATCTTAATTTGTTTTCTCTTTTTTAAAATTATCATTATTTCAGAAAAAATCAACAAGCATCAATTAATTAATTAACTGCACAAACATATTTCCCTCAATAATTAAAAGTGAGGCTTTTTCAGTTTTGACAATTGTTTAAAAGATCAAAGAAATATCAAATCACTCATTTGTAACTAATTACTGTCTACCCAAGCCTTCAATATTCAATGACCAGTGAGGTCAAGCCCTCAGACAACACTGATTAACTCATATGTCAGGTCAAAGGTGAATCACACCATCCAGGGCTTGGATTGACAGCTGGGTTGTCTATTCCATGTGGTGAAAATGGGAATATAAACTGGGTTCTCTCAACACTTCACATCAAATGAGAGAAAGCAACTAAACAACAAGTAAGTGCACTTCAAAACCAATGGAACATACATATTATAGTGACATTGCTACCTATTTCTTGGTACATGTTTTGTGCTTGTAATTATACAACTAGCACTAGCCTGTGCATGGGACCAGGGGCAAATAACAACAAATCAATGGAACATACATATTATAGTGACATTGCTACCTATTTCTTGGTACATGTTTGTGCTTGTGATTATACAACTAGCACTAGCCTGTGCTTGGGACAAGGGGCAAATAACAACAAATCAATGGAACATATGGATGATGGTGACATTGTTACCTATTTCTTGGTACATGTTTGTGCTTGTGATTATACAACTAGCACTAGCCTGTGCTTGGGACCAGGGGCAAATAACAACAAATCAATGGAACATACATATTATAGTGACATTGCTACCTATTTCTTGGTACATGTTTTGTGCTTGTGATTATACAACTAGCACTAGCCTGTGCTTGGGACCAGGGGCAAATAACAACAAATCAATGGAACAGACATATTATAGTGACATTGCTACCTATTTCTTGGTACATGTTTTGTGCTTGTGATTACACAACTAGCACTAGCCTGTGCTTGGGACAAGGGGCAAATGACAACAAATGAATGGAACATATGAATGATGGTGACATTGTTACCTATTTCTTGGTACATGTTTGTGCTTGTGATTATACAACTAGCACTAGCCTGTGCTTGGGACCAGGGGCAAATAACAACAAATCAATGGAACAGACATATTATATTGACATATTACATTGCTACCTATTTCTTGGTACATGTTTTGTGCTTGTGATTACACAACTAGCACTAGCCTGTGCTTGGGACAAGGGGCAAATAACAACAAATCAATGGAACATACTGATGATGGTGACATTGCTACCTATTTCTTGGTACATGTTTGTGCTTGTGATTATACAACTAGCACTAGTCTGTGCTTGGGACCAGGGGCAAATAGCAGCAAATCAATGGAACAGACATATTATATTGACATTGCTACCTATTTCTTGGTACATGTTTTGTGCTTGTGATTACACAACTAGCACTAGCCTGTGCTTGGGACAAGGGGCAAATAACAACAAATCAATGGAACATACTGATGATGGTGACATTGCTACCTATTTCTTGGTACATGTTTGTGCTTGTGATTATACAACTAGCACT
This sequence comes from Cyrtodaria siliqua, assembly GCA_037043455.1. Lineage (NCBI taxonomy): Eukaryota > Metazoa > Mollusca > Bivalvia > Adapedonta > Hiatellidae > Cyrtodaria > Cyrtodaria siliqua. The sequence continues at coordinate 20,153 of JAWPHD010016618.1, forward strand.
AGTCTGTGCTTGGGACCAGGGGCAAATAGCAGCAAATCATTGGAAAATACCGATGATAGTGACATTGCTACCTATTTCTTGGTACATGTTTGTGCTTGTGATTATACAACTAGCACTAGTCTGTGCTTGGGACAAGGGGCAAATATTCAGCAACGCAATGAAACATATTAAAGAAAGTGATATTGACGGATTCAGACGGATGATAGTGACATTGCTACCAATTTTTTGGTACATGTTTTGTGCTTGTGATTATACAACAAGCACTAGCCTGTGCTTGGGACCAGGGGCAAATAGCAGCAAATCAATGAAACATATTAAAGAAAGTGATATTGGTGCAATATATATGTGAATGAAGTCATTATATTGTACCATCTTAATTTGTTTCTCTTTTTAAAATTATCATTATTTCAGAAAAAATCAACAAGCATCAATTAATTAATTAACTGCACAAACATATTCCCTCAATAATTAAAAGTGAGGCTTTTTCAGTTTTGACAATTGTTTAAAGATCAAAGAAATAACAAATCACTCATTTGTAACTAATTACTGTCTACCCAAGCCTTCAATATTCAATGACCAGTGAGGTCAAGCCCTCAGACAACACTGATTAACTCATATGTCAAGTCAAAGGTGAATCACACCATGTTACATGTTTTGTGCTTGTGATTATACAACTAGCACTAGCCTGTGCTTGGGACCAGGGGCAAATAACAACAAATCAATGGAACATACATATTATAGTGACATTGCTACCTATTTCTTGGAACATGTTTTGTGCTTGTGATTATACAATTAGCACTAGCCTGTGCTTGGGACAAGGGGCAAATAACAACAAATCAATGGAACATATGGATGATGGTGACATTGTTACCTATTTCTTGGTACATGTTTGTGCTTGTGATTATACAACTAGCACTAGCCTGTGCTTGGGACCAGGGGCAAATAACAACAAATCATTGGAACATAAATATTATAGTGACAGTGTAATTAAAATGTAATGTCATTGACTCTCCCTTATATTTCGCTTCCGTAAGGGAGAGTGATGTTATGATGTTTATTTTTCAAGAATGTATTTGCTAAACTGGTAAGATGAAGTAAACTATGTGTGATTCCATACCTGATCTTTTATTTCGTTTCATAAAGGCTGGGTATGGACTCGATTACTAGTTTATCTTTAAACAAAACAATTTTTTAACACTTTGTAATCTGTTGTACATATTGAATATGAAAAGTATTTATTATAAGGGTAAGCAAATATGTTCCAAGAACATACGAGTACAGTCATGGAATCAGTTTAATTATATTAAAAGACTCCAACATGAATGTATATATATTAACTTATTCTTATACTTTACTCTATGTCAACATTTCTCTCATTGTCTATTGTAGTAGTACTTCTGTGTTACTGCGTATATTTGTCCCTAAATTATTGATTGTCATGTATATATTATTATTGAATTGTTTGAATGCTTATATGTAAACTTATATTGTATGCTCTCCAACTGGGAGGAAAATAAAGAATCAATCAAAACCTATTTCTTGGTACATGTTTTGTGCTTGTGATTATACAACTAGCACTAGCCTGTGCTTGGGACCAGGGGCAAATAACAACAAATCAATGGAACAGACATATTATAGTGACATTGCTACCTATTTCTTGGTACATGTTTTGTGCTTGTGATTACACAACTAGCACTAGCCTGTGCTTGGGACAAGGGGCAAATGACAACAAATGAATGGAACATATGAATGATGGTGACATTGTTACCTATTTCTTGGTACATGTTTGTGCTTGTGATTATACAACTAGCACTAGCCTGTGCTTGGGACCAGGGGCAAATAACAACAAATCAATGGAACAGACATATTATATTGACATATTACATTGCTACCTATTTCTTGGTACATGTTTTGTGCTTGTGATTACACAACTAGCACTAGCCTGTGCTTGGGACAAGGGGCAAATAACAACAAATCAATGGAACATACTGATGATGGTGACATTGCTACCTATTTCTTGGTACATGTTTGTGCTTGTGATTATACAACTAGCACTAGTCTGTGCTTGGGACCCGGGGCAAATAGCAGCAAATCATTGGAAAATACCGATGATAGTGACATTGCTACCTATTTCTTGGTACATGTTTGTGCTTGTGATTATACAACTAGCACTAGTCTGTGCTTGGGACAAGGGGCAAATATTCAGCAACGCAATGAAACATATTAAAGAAAGTGATATTGACGGATACAAACGGATGATAGTGACATTGCTACCTATTTCTTGGTACATGTTTTGTGCTTGTGATTATAGAACTAGCACTAAACTGTGCTCGGGCAAATAGCAGCAAATCAATGAAACATATTAAAGAAAGTGATATTGGTGCAATATATATATGAATGAAGTCATTATATTGTACCATCTTAATTTGTTTTCTCTTTTTTAAAATTATCATTATTTCAGAAAAAATCAACAAGCATCAATTAATTAATTAACTGCACAAACATATTTCCCTCAATAATTAAAAGTGAGGCTTTTTCAGTTTTGACAATTGTTTAAAAGATCAAAGAAATATCAAATCACTCATTTGTAACTAATTACTGTCTACCCAAGCCTTCAATATTCAATGACCAGTGAGGTCAAGCCCTCAGACAACACTGATTAACTCATAAGTCAGGTCAAAGGTGAATCACACCATCCAGGGCTTGGATTGACAGCTGGGTTGTCTATTCCATGTGGTGAAAATGGGAATATAAACTGGGTTCTCTAAACACTTCACATCAAATGAGAGAAAGCAACTAAACAACAAGTAAGTGCACTTCAAAACCAATGGAACATACATATTATAGTGACATTGCTACCTATTTCTTGGTACATGTTTTGTGCTTGTAATTATACAACTAGCACTAGCCTGTGCATGGGACCAGGGGCAAATAACAACAAATCAATGGAACAGACATATTATAGTGACATTGCTACCTATTTCTTGGTACATGTTTTGTGATTACACAACTAGCACTAGCCTGTGCTTGGGACATGGGGCAAATAACAACAAATTAATGGAAAATATGGATGATGGTGGCATTGCTACCTATTTCTTGGTACATGTTTTGTGCTTGTGATTACACAACTAGCACTAGCCTGTGCTTGGGACAAGGGGCAAATAACAACAAATCAATGGAACATACTGATGATGGTGACATTGCTACCTAGTTCTTGGTACATGTTTGTGCTTGTGATTATACAACTAGCACTAGTCTGTGCTTGGGACCAGGGGCAAATAGCAGCAAATCATTGGAAAATACCGATGATAGTGACATTGCTACCTATTTCTTGGTACATGTTTGTGCTTGTGATTATACAACTAGCACTAGTCTGTGCTTGGGACAAGGGGCAAATATTCAGCAACGCAATGAAACATATTAAAGAAAGTGATATTGACGGATACAAACGGATGATAGTGACATTGCTACCTATTTCTTGGTACATGTTTTGTGCTTGTGATTATAGAACTAGCACTAAACTGTGCTCGGGACCAGGGGCAAATAGCAGCAAATCAATGAAACATATTAAAGAAAGTGATATTGGTGCAATATATATATGAATGAAGTCATTATATTGTACCATCTTAATTTTTTTTCTCTTTTTTAAAATTATCATTATTTCAGAAAAAATCAACAAGCATCAATTAATTAATTAACTGCACAAACATATTTCCCTCAATAATTAAAAGTGAGGCTTTTTCAGTTTTGACAATTGTTTAAAAGATCAAAGAAATATCAAATCACTCATTTGTAACTAATTACTGTCTACCCAAGCCTTCAATATTCAATGACCAGAGAGGCCAAGCCCTCAGACAACACTGATTAACTCATATGTCAGGTCAAAGGTGAATCACACCATCCAGGGCTTGGATTGACAGCTGGGTTGTCTATTCCATGTGGTGAAAATGGGAATATAAACTGGGTTCTCTAAACACTTCACATCAAATGAGAGAAAGCAACTAAACAACAAGTAAGTGCACTTCAAAACCAATGGAACATACATATTATAGTGGCATTGCTACCTATTTCTTGGTACATGTTTTGTGCTTGTAATTATACAACTAGCACTAGCCTGTGCATGGGACCAGGGGCAAATAACAACAAATCAATGGAACATACATATTATAGTGACATTGCTACCTATTTCTTGGTACATGTTTTGTGCTTGTGATTATACAACTAGCACTAGCCTGTGCTTGGGACAAGGGGCAAATAACAACAAATCAATGGAACATATGGATGATGGTGACATTGTTACCTATTTCTTGGTACATGTTTGTGCTTGTGATTATACAACTAGCACTAGCCTGTGCTTGGGACCAGGGGCAAATAACAACAAATCAATGGAACATACATATTATAGTGACATTGCTACCTATTTCTTGGTACATGTTTTGTGCTTGTGATTATACAACTAGCATTAGCCTGTGCTTGGGACCAGGGGCAAATAACAACAAATCAATGGAACAGACATATTATAGTGACATTGCTACCTATTTCTTGGTACATGTTTTGTGCTTGTGATTACACAACTAGCACTAGCCTGTGCTTGGGACAAGGGGCAAATAACAACAAATCAATGGAACATACTGATGATGGTGACATTGCTACCTATTTCTTGGTACATGTTTGTGCTTGTGATTATACAACTAGCACTAGTCTGTGCTTGGGACCAGGGGCAAATAGCAGCAAATCATTGGAAAATACCGATGATAGTGACATTGCTACCTATTTCTTGGTACATGTTTGTGCTTGTGATTATACAACTAGCACTAGTCTGTGCTTGGGACAAGGGGCAAATATTCAGCAACGCAATGAAACATATTAAAGAAAGTGATATTGACGGATACAGACGGATGATAGTGACATTGCTACCTATGCCTTGGTACATGTTTGTGCTTGTGATTATACAACTAGCACTAGCCTGTGCTTGGGACCAGGGGCAAATAACAACAAATCAATGGAACATACATATTATAGTGACATTGCTACCTATTTCTTGGTACATGTTTTGTGCTTGTGATTATACAACTAGCACTAGCCTGTGCTTGGGACCAGGGGCAAATAACAACAAATCAATGGAACAGACATATTATAGTGACATTGCTAACTATTTCTTGGTACATGTTTTGTGCTTGTGATTACACAACTAGCACTAGCCTGTGCTTGGGACAAGGGGCAAATAACAACAAATCAATGGAACATATTAATGATGGTGACATTGTTACCTATTTCTTGGTACATGTTTGTGCTTGTGATTATACAACTAGCACTAGCCTGTGCTTGGGACCAGGGGCAAATAACAACAAATCAATGGAAAATACCGATGATAGTGACATTGCTACCTATTTCTTGGTACATGTTTGTGCTGATGATTATACAACTAGCACTAGTCTGTGCTTGGGACAAGGGGCAAATATTCAGCAACGCAATGAAACATATTAAAGAAAGTGATATTGACGGATTCAGACGGATGATAGTGACATTGTTACCTATTTCTTGGTACATGTTTGTGCTTGTGATTATACAACTAGCACTAGCCTGTGCTTGGGACCAGGGGCAAATAACAACAAATCAATGGAACATACATATTATAGTGACATTGCTACCTATTTCTTGGTACATGTTTTGTGCTTGGGACAAGGGGCAAATAACAACAAATCAATGGAACATATTAATGATGGTGACATTGTTACCTATTTCTTGGTACAGGGGCAAATAGCAGCAAATCAATGGAACATATTAAAGAAAGTGATATTGGTGCAATATATATGTGAATGAAGTCATTATATTGTACCATCTTAATTTGTTTCTCTTTTTAAAATTATCATTATCTCATTTGTAACTAATTACTGTCTACCCAAGCCTTCAATATTCAATGACCAGTGAGGTCAAGCCCTCAGACAACACTGATTAACTCATAAGTCAGGTCAAAGGTGAATCACACCATCCAGGGCTTGGATTGACAGCTGGGTTGTCTATTCCATGTGGTGAAAATGGGAATATAAACTGGGTTCTCTAAACACTTCACATCAAATGAGAGAAAGCAACTAAACAACAAGTAAGTGCACTTCAAAACCAATGGAACATACATATTATAGTGACATTGCTACCTATTTCTTGGTACATGTTTTGTGCTTGTAATTATACAACTAGCACTAGCCTGTGCATGGGACCAGGGGCAAATAACAACAAATCAATGGAACAGACATATTATAGTGACATTGCTACCTATTTCTTGGTACATGTTTTGTGATTACACAACTAGCACTAGCCTGTGCTTGGGACATGGGGCAAATAACAACAAATTAATGGAAAATATGGATGATGGTGGCATTGCTACCTATTTCTTGGTACATGTTTTGTGCTTGTGATTACACAACTAGCACTAGCCTGTGCTTGGGACAAGGGGCAAATAACAACAAATCAATGGAACATACTGATGATGGTGACATTGCTACCTAGTTCTTGGTACATGTTTGTGCTTGTGATTATACAACTAGCACTAGTCTGTGCTTGGGACCAGGGGCAAATAGCAGCAAATCATTGGAAAATACCGATGATAGTGACATTGCTACCTATTTCTTGGTACATGTTTGTGCTTGTGATTATACAACTAGCACTAGTCTGTGCTTGGGACAAGGGGCAAATATTCAGCAACGCAATGAAACATATTAAAGAAAGTGATATTGACGGATACAAACGGATGATAGTGACATTGCTACCTATTTCTTGGTACATGTTTTGTGCTTGTGATTATAGAACTAGCACTAAACTGTGCTCGGGACCAGGGGCAAATAGCAGCAAATCAATGAAACATATTAAAGAAAGTGATATTGGTGCAATATATATATGAATGAAGTCATTATATTGTACCATCTTAATTTTTTTTCTCTTTTTTAAAATTATCATTATTTCAGAAAAAATCAACAAGCATCAATTAATTAATTAACTGCACAAACATATTTCCCTCAATAATTAAAAGTGAGGCTTTTTCAGTTTTGACAATTGTTTAAAAGATCAAAGAAATATCAAATCACTCATTTGTAACTAATTACTGTCTACCCAAGCCTTCAATATTCAATGACCAGAGAGGCCAAGCCCTCAGACAACACTGATTAACTCATATGTCAGGTCAAAGGTGAATCACACCATCCAGGGCTTGGATTGACAGCTGGGTTGTCTATTCCATGTGGTGAAAATGGGAATATAAACTGGGTTCTCTAAACACTTCACATCAAATGAGAGAAAGCAACTAAACAACAAGTAAGTGCACTTCAAAACCAATGGAACATACATATTATAGTGGCATTGCTACCTATTTCTTGGTACATGTTTTGTGCTTGTAATTATACAACTAGCACTAGCCTGTGCATGGGACCAGGGGCAAATAACAACAAATCAATGGAACATACATATTATAGTGACATTGCTACCTATTTCTTGGTACATGTTTTGTGCTTGTGATTATACAACTAGCACTAGCCTGTGCTTGGGACAAGGGGCAAATAACAACAAATCAATGGAACATATGGATGATGGTGACATTGTTACCTATTTCTTGGTACATGTTTGTGCTTGTGATTATACAACTAGCACTAGCCTGTGCTTGGGACCAGGGGCAAATAACAACAAATCAATGGAACATACATATTATAGTGACATTGCTACCTATTTCTTGGTACATGTTTTGTGCTTGTGATTATACAACTAGCATTAGCCTGTGCTTGGGACCAGGGGCAAATAACAACAAATCAATGGAACAGACATATTATAGTGACATTGCTACCTATTTCTTGGTACATGTTTTGTGCTTGTGATTACACAACTAGCACTAGCCTGTGCTTGGGACAAGGGGCAAATAACAACAAATCAATGGAACATACTGATGATGGTGACATTGCTACCTATTTCTTGGTACATGTTTGTGCTTGTGATTATACAACTAGCACTAGTCTGTGCTTGGGACCAGGGGCAAATAGCAGCAAATCATTGGAAAATACCGATGATAGTGACATTGCTACCTATTTCTTGGTACATGTTTGTGCTTGTGATTATACAACTAGCACTAGTCTGTGCTTGGGACAAGGGGCAAATATTCAGCAACGCAATGAAACATATTAAAGAAAGTGATATTGACGGATACAGACGGATGATAGTGACATTGCTACCTATGCCTTGGTACATGTTTGTGCTTGTGATTATACAACTAGCACTAGCCTGTGCTTGGGACCAGGGGCAAATAACAACAAATCAATGGAACATACATATTATAGTGACATTGCTACCTATTTCTTGGTACATGTTTTGTGCTTGTGATTATACAACTAGCACTAGCCTGTGCTTGGGACCAGGGGCAAATAACAACAAATCAATGGAACAGACATATTATAGTGACATTGCTAACTATTTCTTGGTACATGTTTTGTGCTTGTGATTACACAACTAGCACTAGCCTGTGCTTGGGACAAGGGGCAAATAACAACAAATCAATGGAACATATTAATGATGGTGACATTGTTACCTATTTCTTGGTACATGTTTGTGCTTGTGATTATACAACTAGCACTAGCCTGTGCTTGGGACCAGGGGCAAATAACAACAAATCAATGGAAAATACCGATGATAGTGACATTGCTACCTATTTCTTGGTACATGTTTGTGCTGATGATTATACAACTAGCACTAGTCTGTGCTTGGGACAAGGGGCAAATATTCAGCAACGCAATGAAACATATTAAAGAAAGTGATATTGACGGATTCAGACGGATGATAGTGACATTGTTACCTATTTCTTGGTACATGTTTGTGCTTGTGATTATACAACTAGCACTAGCCTGTGCTTGGGACCAGGGGCAAATAACAACAAATCAATGGAACATACATATTATAGTGACATTGCTACCTATTTCTTGGTACATGTTTTGTGCTTGTGATTATACAACTAGCACTAGCCTGTGCATGGGACCAGGGGCAAATAACAACAAATCAATGGAACAGACATATTATAGTGACATTGCTACCTATTTCTTGGTACATGTTTTGTGCTTGTGATTACACAACTAGCACTAGCCTGTGCTTGGGACAAGGGGCAAATAACAACAAATCAATGGAACATATTAATGATGGTGACATTGTTACCTATTTCTTGGTACATGTTTGTGCTTGTGATTATACAACTAGCACTAGCCTGTGCTTGGGACCAGGGGCAAATAACAACAAATCAATGGAAAATACCGATGATAGTGACATTGCTACCTATTTCTTGGTACATGTTTGTGCTTGTGATTATACAACTAGCACTAGTCTGTGCTTGGGACAAGGGGCAAATATTCAGCAACGCAATGAAACATATTAAAGAAAGTGATATTGACGGATTCAGACGAATGATAGTGACATTGCTACCTATTTCTTGGTACATGTTTTGTGCTTGTGATTATACAACAAGCACTAGCCTGTGCTTGGGACCAGGGGCAAATAGCAGCAAATCAATGGAACATATTAAAGAAAGTGATATTGGTGCAATATATATGTGAATGAAGTCATTATATTGTACCATCTTAATTTGTTTCTCTTTTTAAAATTATCATTATTTCAGAAAAAATCAACAAGCATCAATTAATTAAATAACTGCACAAACATATTCCCTCAATAATTAAAATTGAGGCTTTTTCAGTTTTAACAATTGTTTAAAGATCAAAGAAATAACAAATCACTCATTTGTAACTAATTACTGCCTTCAATATTCAATGACCAGTGAGGTCAAGCCCTCAGACAACACTGATTAACTCATATGTCAAGTCAAAGGTGAATCACACCATCCAGGGCTTGGATTGACAGCTGGGTTGCTATTCCATGTGGTGAAAATGGGAATATAAACTGGGTTCTCTAAACACTTCACATCAAAAGAGAGAAAGCAACTAAACAACAAGTAAGTGCACTTCAAAACCAATGGAATTGAATTGAAGTGGGGTTTTAAGGCGCACCAACACATTACAGGTTATATGGCGCCTAACAGGCATGCACATGCCAGGCTCATCTTCCATGTACATCGAGATAAAATATGGAAAATGGGCCTAGAACCTTCTCACCCTGAACTGCAGCAAAACCAATGGAACATACATATTATAGTGACATTGCTACCTATTTCTTGGTACATGTTTTGTGCTTGTGATTATACAACTAGCACTAGCCTGTGCTTGGGACCAGGGGCAAATAACAACAAATCAATGGAACATACATATTATAGTGACATTGCTACCTATTTCTTGGTACATGTTTTGTGCTTGTGATTATACAACTAGCACTAGCCTGTGCTTGGGACCAGGGGCAAATAACAACAAATCAATGGAACAGACATATTATAGTGACATTGCTACCTATTTCTTGGTACATGTTTTGTGCTTGTGATTACACAACTAGCACTAGCCTGTGCTTGGGACAAGGGGCAAATAACAACAAATCAATGGAACATATGAATGATGGTGACATTGTTACCTATTTCTTGGTACATGTTTGTGCTTGTGATTATACAACTAGCACTAGCCTGTGCTTGGGACCAGGGGCAAATAACAACAAATCAATGGAACAGACATATTATATTGACATTGCTACCTATTTCTTGGTACATGTTTTGTGCTTGTGATTACACAACTAGCACTAGCCTGTGCTTGGGAGAAGGGGCAAATAACAACAAATAAATGGAACATACTGATGATGGTGACATTGCTACCTATTTCTTGGTACATGTTTGTGCTTGTGATTATACAACTAGCACTAGTCTGTGCTTGGGACCAAGGCAAATAGCAGCAAATCATTGGAAAATACCGATGATAGTGACATTGCTACCTATTTCTTGGTACATGTTTGTGCTTGTGATTATACAACTAGCACTAGTCTGTGCTTGGGACAAGGGGCAAATATTCAGCAACGCAATGAAACATATTAAAGAAAGTGATATTGACGGATACAAACGGATGATAGTGACATTGCTACCTATTTCTTGGTACATGTTTTGTGCTTGTGATTATACAACTAGCACTAAACTGTGCTCGGGACCAGGGGCAAATAGCAGCAAATCAATGAAACATATTAAAGAAAGTGATATTGGTGCAATATATATATGAATGAAGTCATTATATTGTAACATCTTAATTTGTTTTCTCTTTTTTAAAATTATCATTATTTCAGAAAAAATCAACAAGCATCAATTAATTAATTAACTGCACAAACATATTTCCCTCAATAATTAAAAGTGAGGCTTTTTCAGTTTTGACAATTGTTTAAAAGATCAAAGAAATATCAAATCACTCATTTGTAACTAATTACTGTCTACCCAAGCCTTCAATATTCAATGACCAGTGAGGTCAAGCCCTCAGACACCACTGATTAACTCATGTGTCAGGTCAAAGGTGAATCACACCATCCAGGGCTTGGATTGACAGCTGGGTTGTCTATTCCATGTGGTGAAAATGGGAATATAAACTGGGTTCTCTAAACACTTCACATCAAATGAGAGAAAGCAACTAAACAACAAGTAAGTGCACTTCAAAACCAATGGAACATACATATTATAGTGACATTGCTATCTATTTCTTGGTACATGTTTTGTGCTTGTGATTATACAACTAGCACTAGCCTGTGCTTTGGACCAGGGGTAAATAACAACAAATCAATGGAACATACATATTATAGTGACATTGCTACCTATTTCTTGGTACATGTTTGTGCTTGTGATTATACAACTAGCACTAGTCTGTGCTTGGGACAAGGGGCAAATATTCAGCAACGCAATGAAACATATTAAAGAAAGTGATATTGACGGATATAAACGGATGATAGTGACATTGCTACCTATTTCTTGGTACATGTTTTGTGCTTGTGATTATACAACTAGCACTAAACTGTGCTCGGGACCAGGGGCAAATAGCAGCAAATCAATGAAACATATTAAAGAAAGTGATATTGGTGCAATATATATATGAATGAAGTCATTATATTGTAACATCTTAATTTGTTTTCTTTTTTTTAAAATTATCATTATTTCAGAAAAAATCAACAAGCATCAATTAATTAACTGCACAAACATATTTCCCTCAATAATTAAAAGTGAGGCTTTTTCAGTTTTGACAATTGTTTAAAAGATCAAAGAAATATCAAATCACTCATTTGTAACTAATTACTGTCTACCCAAGCCTTCAATATTCAATGACCAGTGAGGTCAAGCCCTCAGACAACACTGATTAACTCATATGTCAGGTCAAAGGTGAATCACACCATCCAGGGCTTGGATTGACAGCTGGGTTGTCTATTCCATGTGGTGAAAATGGGAATATAAACTGGGTTCTCTAAACACTTCACATCAAATGAGAGAAAGCAACTAAACAACAAGTAAGTGCACTTCAAAACCAATGGAACATACATATTATAGTGACATTGCTACCTATTTCTTGGTACATGTTTTGTGCTTGTAATTATACAACTAGCACTAGCCTGTGCATGGGACCAGGGGCAAATAACAACAAATCAATGGAACATACATATTATAGTGACATTGCTACCTATTTCTTGGTACATGTTTTGTGCTTGTGATTATACAACTAGCACTAGCCTGTGCTTGGGACAAGGGGCAAATAACAACAAATCAATGGAACATATGGATGATGGTGACATTGTTACCTATTTCTTGGTACATGTTTGTGCTTGTGATTATACAACTAGCACTAGCCTGTGCTTGGGACCAGGGGCAAATAACAACAAATCAATGGAACATACATATTATAGTGACATTGCTACCTATTTCTTGGTACATGTTTTGTGCTTGTGATTATACAACTAGCACTAGCCTGTGCTTGGGACCAGGGGCAAAAAACAACAAATCAATGGAACAGACATATTATAGTGACATTGCTACCTATTTCTTGGTACATGTTTTGTGCTTGTGATTACACAACTAGCACTAGCCTGTGCTTGGGACAAGGAGCAAATAACAACAAATCAATGGAACATATTAATGATGGTGACATTGTTACCTATTTCTTGGTACATGTTTGTGCTCGTGATTATACAACTAGCACTAGCCTGTGCTTGGGACCAGGGGCAAATAACAACAAATCAATGGAAAATACCGATGATAGTGACATTGCTACCTATTTCTTGGTACATGTTTTGTGCTTGTGATTATACAACTAGCACTAGCCTGTGCTTGGGACCAGGGGCAAATAACAACAAATCAATGGAACAGACATATTATAGTGACATTGCTACCTATTTCTTGGTACATGTTTTGTGCTTGTGATTACACAACTAGCACTAGCCTGTGCTTGGGACCAGGGGCAAATAACAACAAATCAATGGAACAGACATATTATAGTGACATTGCTACCTATTTCTTGGTACATGTTTTGTGCTTGTGATTACACAACTAGCACTAGCCTGTGCTTGGGACAAGGGGCAAATAACAACAAATCAATGGAACATATGAATGATGGTGACATTGTTACCTATTTCTTGGTACATGTTTGTGCTTGTGATTATACAACTAGCACTAGCCTGTGCTTGGGACCAGGGGCAAATAACAACAAATCAATGGAACAGACATATTATATTGACATTGCTACCTATTTCTTGGTACATGTTTGTGCTTGTGATTATACAACTAGCACTAGTCTGTGCTTGGGACCAGGGGCAAATAGCAGCAAATCATTGGAAAATACCGATGATAGTGACATTGCTACCTATTTCTTGGTACATGTTTGTGCTTGTGATTATACAACTAGCACTAGTCTGTGCTTGGGACCAGGGGCAAATAACAACAAATCAATGGAACATACATATTATAGTGACATTGCTACCTATTTCTTGGTACATGTTTTGTGCTTGTGATTATACAACTAGCACTAGCCTGTGCTTGGGACCAGGGGCAAATAACAACAAATCAATGGAACAGACATATTATAGTGACATTGCTACCTATTTCTTGGTACATGTTTTGTGCTTGTGATTACACAACTAGCACTAGCCTGTGCTTGGGACAAGGGGCAAATAACAACAAATCAATGGAACATATGAATGATGGTGACATTGTTACCTATTTCTTGGTACATGTTTGTGCTTGTGATTATACAACTAGCACTAGCCTGTGCTTGGGACCAGGGGCAAATAACAACAAATCAATGTAACAGACATATTATATTGACATTGCTACCTATTTCTTGGTACATGTTTTGTGCTTGTGATTACACAACTAGCACTAGCCAGTGCTTGGGACAAGGGGCAAATAACAACAAATCAATGGAACATACTGATGATGGTGACATTGCTACCTATTTCTTGGTACATGTTTGTGCTTGTGATTATACAACTAGCACTAGTCTGTGCTTGGGACCAGGGGCAAATAGCAGCAAATCATTGGAAAATACCGATGATAGTGACATTGCTACCTATTTCTTGGTACATGTTTGTGCTTGTGATTATACAACTAGCACTAGTCTGTGCTTGGGACAAGGGGCAAATATTCAGCAACGCAATGAAACATATTAAAGAAAGTGATATTGACGGATTCAGACGGATGATAGTGACATTGCTACCTATTTCTTGGTACATGTTTTGTGCTTGTGATTATACAACAAGCACTAGCCTGTGCTTGGGACCAGGGGCAAATAGCAGCAAATCAATGAAACATATTAAAGAAAGTGATATTGGTGCAATATATATGTGTACCATCTTAATTTGTTTCTCTTTTTAAAATTATCATTATTTCAGAAAAAAGCAACAAGCATCAATTAATTAATTAACTGCACAAACATATTCCCTCAATAATTAAAAGTGAGGCTTTTTCAGTTTTGACAATTGTTTAAAGATCAAAGAAATAACAAATCACTCATTTGTAACTAATTACTGTCTACCCAAGCCTTCAATATTCAATAACCAGAGAGGTCAAGCCCTCAGACAACACTGATTAACTCATATGTCAAGTCAAAGGTGAATCACACCATGTTACATGTTTTGTGCTTGTGATTATACAACTAGCACTAGCCTGTGCTTGGGACCAGGGGCAAATAACAACAAATCAATGGAACATACATATTATAGTGACATTGCTACTTATTTCTTGGAACATGTTTTGTGCTTGTGATTATACAACTAGCACTAGCCTGTGCTTGGGACAAGGGGCAAATAACAACAAATCAATGGAACATATGGATGATGGTGACATTGTTACCTATTTCTTGGTACATGTTTGTGCTTGTGATTATACAACTAGCACTAGCCTGTGCTTGGGACCAGGGGCAAATAACAACAAATCATTGGAACATACATATTATAGTGACATTGCTACCTATTTCTTGGTACATGTTTTGTGCTTGTGATTATACAACTAGCACTAGCCTGTGCTTGGGACCAGGGGCAAATAACAACAAATCAATGGAACAGACATATTATAGTGACATTGCTACCTATTTCTTGGTACATGTTTTGTGCTTGTGATTACACAACTAGCACTAGCCTGTGCTTGGGACAAGGGGCAAATGACAACAAATGAATGGAACATATGAATGATGGTGACATTGTTACCTATTTCTTGGTACATGTTTGTGCTTGTGATTATACAACTAGCACTAGCCTGTGCTTGGGACCAGGGGCAAATAACAACAAATCAATGGAACAGACATATTATATTGACATTGCTACCTATTTCTTGGTACATGTTTTGTGCTTGTGATTACACAACTAGCACTAGCCTGTGCTTGGGACAAGGGGCAAATAACAACAAATCAATGGAACATACTGATGATGGTGACATTGCTACCTATTTCTTGGTACATGTTTGTGCTTGTGATTATACAACTAGCACTAGTCTGTGCTTGGGACCAGGGGCAAATAGCAGCAAATCATTGGAAAATACCGATGATAGTGACATTGCTACCTATTTCTTGGTACATGTTTGTGCTTGTGATTATACAACTAGCACTAGTCTGTGCTTGGGACAAGGGGCAAATATTCAGCAACGCAATGAAACATATTAAACAAAGTGATATTGACGGATACAAACGGATGATAGTGACATTGCTACCTATTTCTTGGTACATGTTTTGTGCTTGTGATTATAGAACTAGCACTAAACTGTGCTCGGGACCAGGGGCAAATAGCAGCAAATCAATGAAACATATTAAAGAAAGTGATATTGGTGCAATATATATATGAATGAAGTCATTATATTGTACCATCTTAATTTGTTTTCTCTTTTTTAAAATTATCATTATTTAAGAAAAAATAAACAAGCATCAATTAATTAATTAACTGCACAAACATATTTCCTTCAATAATTAAAAGTGAGGCTTTTTCAGTTTTGACAATTGTTTAAAAGATCAAAGAAATATCAAATCACTCATTTGTAACTAATTACTGTCTACCCAAGCCTTCAATATTCAATGACCAGTGAGGTCAAGCCCTCAGACAACACTGATTAACTCATATGTCAGGTCAAAGATGAATCACACCATCCAGGGCTTGGATTGACAGCTGGGTTGTCTATTCCATGTGGTGAAAATGGGAATATCAACTGGGTTCTCTAAACACTTCACATCAAATGAGAGAAAGCAACTAAACAACAAGTAAGTGCTCTTCAAAACCAATGGAACATACATATTATAGTGACATTGCTACCTATTTCTTGGTACATGTTTTGTGCTTGTGATTATAAAACTAGCACTAGCCTGTGCTTGGGACCAGGGGCAAATAACAACAAATCAATGGAACAGACATGATAGTAACATTGCTACCTAATTCTTGGTACATGTTTGTGCTTGTGATTATACAACTAGCACTAGTATGTGCTTGGGACCAGGGGCAAATAACAACAAATCAATGGAACAGACATATAGTGACATTGCTACCTATTTCTTGGTACATGTGTTGTGCTTGTGATTACACAACTAGCACTAGCCTGTGCTTGGGACAAGGGGCAAATAACAACAAATCAATGGAACATATGGATGATGGTGACATTGCTACCTATTTCTTGGTACATGTTTGTGCTTGTGATTACACAACTAGCACTAGGCTGTGCTTGGGACAAGGGGCAAATAACAACAAATCAATGGAACATATGGATGATGGTGACATTGCTACCTATTTCTTAGTACATGTTTTGTGCTTGTGATTATACAACTAGCACTAGCCTGTGCTTGGGACCAGGGGCAAATAGCAGCAAATCAATGAAACATACCGATGATAGTGACATTGCTACCTATTTCTTCGTACATGTTTTGTGCTTGTGATTATACAACTAGCACTAGCCTTTGCTTGGGACCAGGGGCAAATAACAACAAATCAATTGAACATATGGATGATGGTGACATTGCTACCTATTTCTTAGTACATGTTTTGTGCTTGTGATTACACAACTAGCACTAGCCTGTGCTTGGGACCAGGGGCAAATAACAACAAATCAATGGAACAGACATGATAGTAACATTGCTAACTATTTCTTGGTACATGTTTGTGCTTGTGATTATACAACTAGCACTAGCCTGTGCTTGGGACCAGGGGCAAAAAGCAGCAAATCAATGAAACATATTAAAGAAAGTGATATTGGTGCAATGTATATATGAATGAAGTCCAATTATATCGTACCATCTTAAATTGTTTTCTCTTTTTTAAAATTATCATTATTTCAGAAAAAATCAACAAGCATCAATTAATTAATTAACTGCACAAACATATTCCCTCAATAATTAAAAGTGAGGCTTTTTCAGTTTTGACAATTGTTTAAAGATCAAAGAAATATCAAATCACTCATTTGTAACTAATTACTGTCTACCCAAGCCTTCAATATTCAATTAATTAATTAATTGCACAAACATATTCCCTCAATAATTAAAAGCGAGGCTTTTTCAGTTTTGACAATTGTTTAAAGATCAAAGAAATATCAAATCACTCATTTGTAACTAATTACTGTCTACCCAAGCCTTCAATATTCAATGACCAGTGAGGTCAAGCCCTCAGACAACACTGATTAACTCATATGTCAGGTCAAAGGTGAATCACACCATCCAGGGCTTGGATTGACAGCTGGGTTGTCTATTCCATGTGGTGAAAATGGGAATATAAACTGGGTTCTCTAAACACTTCACATCAAAAGAGAGAAAGCAACTAAACAACAAGTAAGTGCACTTCAAAACCAATGGAACAGACATATTATAGTGACATTGCTACCTATTTCTTGGTACATGTTTTGTGCTTGTTATTACACAACTAGCACTAGCCTGTGCTTGGGACAAGGGGCAAATAACAACAAATCAATGGAACATATGGATGATGGTGACATTGCTACCTATTTCTTGGTACATGTTTGTGCTTGTGATTATACAACTAGCACTAGTCTGTGCTAGGGACCAGGGTCAAATAGCAGCAAATCATTGGAAAATACCGATGATAGTGACACTGCTACCTATTTCTTGGTACATGTTTGTGCTTGTGATTATACAACTAGCACTAGTATGTGCTTGGGACCAGGGGCAAATAACAACAAATCAATGGAACAGACATATTATAGTGACAATGCTACCTATTTCTTGGTACATGTTTGTGCTTGTGATAATATAACTAGCACTAATATGTGCTTTGGACCAGGGGTAAATAGCAGCAAATCAATGGAACATACCGATGTTAGTGACATTGCTACCTATTTCTTGGTACATGTTTTGTGCTTGTGATTATAAAACTAGCACTAGCCTGTGCTTGGGACCAGGGGCAAATAACAACAAATCAATGGAACAGACATGATAGTAACATTGCTACCTAATTCTTGGTACATGTTTGTGCTTGTGATTATACAACTAGCACTAGTATGTGCTTGGGACCAGGGGCAAATAACAACAAATCAATGGAACAGACATATAGTGACATTGCTACCTATTTCTTGGTACATGTGATGTGCTTGTGATTACACAACTAGCACTAGCCTGTGCTTGGGACAAGGGGCAAATAACAACAAATCAATGGAACATATGGATGATGGTGACATTGCTACCTATTTCTTGGTACATGTTTGTGCTTGTGATTACACAACTAGCACTAGCCTGTGCTTGGGACCAGGGGCAAATAACAACAAATCAATTGAACATATGGATTATGGTGACATTGCTACCTAATTCTTGGTACATGTTTGTGCTTGTGATTATACAACTAGCACTAGTATGTGCTTGGGATCAGGGGCAAATAACAACAAATCAATGGAACAGAGATATTATAGTGACAATGCTACCTATTTCTTGGTACATGTGTTGTGCTTGTGATTACACAACTAGCACTAGCCTGTGCTTGGGACAAGGGGCAAATAACAACAAATCAATGGAACATATGGATGATGGTGACATTGCTACCTATTTCTTGGTACATGTGTTGTTCTTGTGATTACACAACTAGCACTAGCCTGTACTTGGGACAAGGGGCAAATAACAACAAATCAATGGAACATATGGATGATGGTGACATTGCTACCTATTTCTTCGTACACGTTTTGTGCTTGTGATTATACAACTAGCACTAGCCTGTGCTTGGGACCAGGGGCAAATAGCAGCAAATCAATGAAACATATTAAAGAAAGTGATATTGGTGCAATATATATCTTAATTTGTTTTCTCTTTTTTAAAATTATCATTATTTAAGAAAAAATAAACAAGCATCAATTAATTAATTAACTGCACAAACATATTTCCTTCAATAATTAAAAGTGAGGCTTTTTCAGTTTTGACAATTGTTTAAAGATCAAAGAAATATCAAATCACTCATTTGTAACTAATTACTGTCTACCCAAGCCTTCAATATTCAATTAATTAATTAATTGCACAAACATATTCCCTCAATAATTAAAAGCGAGGCTTTTTCAGTTTTGACAATTGTTTAAAGATCAAAGAAATATCAAATCACTCATTTGTAACTAATTACTGTCTACCCAAGCCTTCAATATTCAATGACCAGTGAGGTCAAGCCCTCAGACAACACTGATTAACTCATATGTCAGGTCAAAGATGAATCACACCATCCAGGGCTTGGATTGACATCTGGGTTGTCTATTCCATGTGGTGAAAATGGGAATATCAACTGGGTTCTCTAAACACTTCACATCAAATGAGAGAAAGCAACTAAACAACAAGTAAGTGCACTTCAAAACCAATGGAACATACATATTATAGTGACATTGCTACCTATTTCTTGGTACATGTTTTGTGCTTGTGATTATAAAACTAGCACTAGCCTGTGCTTGGGACCAGGGGCAAATAACAACAAATCAATGGAACAGACATGATAGTAACATTGCTACCTAATTCTTGGTACATGTTTGTGCTTGTGATTATACAACTAGCACTAGTATGTGCTTGGGACCAGGGGCAAATAACAACAAATCAATGGAACAGACATATAGTGACATTGCTACCTATTTCTTGGTACATGTGTTGTGCTTGTGATTACACAACTAGCACTAGCCTGTGCTTGGGACAAGGGGCAAATAACAACAAATCAATAGAACATATGGATGATGGTGACATTGCTACCTATTTCTTGGTACATGTTTGTGCTTGTGATTACACAACTAGCACTAGGCTGTGCGTGGGACAAGGGGCAAATAACAACAAATCAATGGAACATATGGATGATGGTGACATTGCTACCTATTTATTAGTAAATTTTTTGTGCTTGTGATTATACAACTAGCACTAGCCTGTGCTTGGGACCAGGGGCAAATAGCAGCAAATCAATGAAACATACCGATGATAGTGACATTGCTACCTATTTCTTCGTACATGTTTTGTGCTTGTGATTATACAACTAGCACTAGCCTGTGCTTGGGACCAGGGGCAAATAACAACAAATCAATTGAACGTATGGATGATGGTGACATTGCTACCTATTTCTTAGTACATGTTTTGTGCTTGTGATTACACAACTAGCACTAGCCTGTGCTTGGGACCAGGGGCAAATAACAACAAATCAATGGAACAGACATGATAGTAACATTGCTAACTATTTCTTGGTACATGTTTGTGCTTGTGATTATACAACTAGCACTAGCCTGTGCTTGGGACCAGGGGCAAAAAGCAGCAAATCAATGAAACATATTAAAGAAAGTGATATTGGTGCAATGTATATATGAATGAAGTCCAATTATATCGTACCATCTTAAATTGTTTTCTCTTTTTTAAAATTATCATTATTTCAGAAAAAATCTACAAGCATCAATTAATTAATTAACTGCAAAAACATATTCCCTCAATAATTAAAAGTGAGGCTTTTTCAGTTTTGACAATTGTTTAAAGATCAAAGAAATATCAAATCACTCATTTGTAACTAATTACTGTCTACCCAAGCCTTCAATATTCAATTAATTAATTAATTGCACAAACATATTCCCTCAATAATTAAAAGCGAGGCTTTTTCAGTTTTGACAATTGTTTAAAGATCAAAGAAATATCAAATCACTCATTTGTAACTAATTACTGTCTACCCAAGCCTTCAATATTCAATGACCAGTGAGGTCAAGCCCTCAGACAACACTGATTAACTCATATGTCAGGTCAAAGGTGAATCACACCATCCAGGGCTTGGATTGACAGCTGGGTTGTCTATTCCATGTGGTGAAAATGGGAATATAAACTGGGTTCTCTAAACACTTCACATCAAAAGAGAGAAAGCAACTAAACAACAAGTAAGTGCACTTCAAAACCAATGGAACAGACATATTATAGTGACATTGCTACCTATTTCTTGGTACATGTTTTGTGCTTGTTATTACACAACTAGCACTAGCCTGTGCTTGGGACAAGGGGCAATTAAAAAACAAATCAATGGAACATATGGATGATGGTGACATTGCTACCTATTTCTTGGTACATGTTTGTGCTTGTGATTATACAACTAGCACTAGTCTGTGCTAGGGACCAGGGTCAAATAGCAGCAAATCATTGGAAAATACCGATGATAGTGACATTGCTACCTATTTCTTGGTACATGTTTGTGCTTGTGATTATATAACTAGCACTAATATGTGCTTTGGACCAGGGGTAAATAGCAGCAAATCAATGGAACATACCGATGATAGTGACATTGCTACCTATTTCTTGGTACATGTTTTGTGCTTGTGATTATAAAACTAGCACTAGCCTGTGCTTGGGACCAGGGGCAAATAACAACAAATCAATGGAACAGACATGATAGTAACATTGCTACCTAATTCTTGGTACATGTTTGTGCTTGTGATTATACAACTAGCACTAGTATGTGCTTGGGACCAGGGGC
Source organism: Cyrtodaria siliqua (assembly GCA_037043455.1). NCBI lineage: Eukaryota > Metazoa > Mollusca > Bivalvia > Adapedonta > Hiatellidae > Cyrtodaria > Cyrtodaria siliqua. Next base: position 42,497 of record JAWPHD010016618.1, read on the forward strand.
AAATAACAACAAATCAATGGAACAGACATATAGTGACATTGCTACCTATTTCTTGGTACATGTGTTGTGCTTGTGATAACACAACTAGCACTAGCCTGTGCTTGGGACAAGGGGCAAATAACAACAAATCAATGGAACATATGGATGATGGTGACATTGCTACCTATTTCTTGGTACATGTTTGTGCTTGTGATTACACAACTAGCACTAGCCTGTGCTTCGGACCAGGGGCAAATAACAACAAATCAATTGAACTTATGGATTATGGTGACATTGCTACCTAATTCTTGGTACATGTTTGTGCTTGTGATTATACAACTAGCACTAGTATGTGCTTGGGACCAGGGGCAAATAACAACAAATCAATGGAACAGACATATTATAGTGACAATGCTACCTATTTCTTGGTACATGTGTTGTGCTTGTGATTACACAACTAGCACTAGCCTGTGCTTGGGACAAGGGGCAAATAACAACAAATCAATGGAACATATGGATGATGGTGACATTGCTACCTATTTCTTGGTACAAGTGTTGTGCTTGTGATTACACAACTAGCACTAGCCTGTGCTTGGGACAAGGGGCAAATAACAACAAATCAATGGAACATATGGATGATGGTGACATTGCTACCTATTTCTTCGTACACGTTTTGTGCTTGTGATTATACAACTAGCACTAGCCTGTGCTTGGGACCAGGGGCAAATAGCAGCAAATCAATGAAACATATTAAAGAAAGTGATATTGGTGCAATATATATCTTAATTTGTTTTCTCTTTTTTAAAATTATCATTATTTAAGAAAAAATAAACAAGCATCAATTAATTAATTAACTGCACAAACATATTTCCTTCAATAATTAAAAGTGAGGCTTTTTCAGTTTTGACAATTGTTTAAAAGATCAAAGAAATATCAAATCACTCATTTGTAACTAATTACTGTCTACCCAAGCCTTCAATATTCAATGACCAGTGAGGTCAAGCCCTCAGACAACACTGATTAACTCCTATGTCAGGTCAAAGATGAATCACACCATCCAGGGCTTGGATTGACAGCTGGGTTGTCTATTCCATGTGGTGAAAATGGGAATATCAACTGGGTTCTCTAAACACTTCACATCAAATGAGAGAAAGCAACTAAACAACAAGTAAGTGCACTTCAAAACCAATGGAACATACATATTATAGTGACATTGCTACCTATTTCTTGGTACATGTTTTGTGCTTGTGATTATAAAACTAGCCTGTGCTTCGGACCAGGGGCAAATAACAACAAATCAATTGAACTTATGGATTATGGTGACATTGCTACCTAATTCTTGGTACATGTTTGTGCTTGTGATTATACAACTAGCACTAGTATGTGCTTGGGACCAGGGGCAAATAACAACAAATCAATGGAACAGACATATTATAGTGACAATACTACCTATTTCTTGGTACATGTGTTGTGCTTGTGATTACACAACTAGCACTAGCCTGTGCTTGGGACAAGGGGCAAATAACAACAAATCAATGGAACATATGGATGATGGTGACATTGCTACCTATTTCTTGGTACATGTGTTGTGCTTGTGATTACACAACTAGCACTAGCCTGTGCTTGGGACAAGGGGCAAATAACAACAAATCAATGGAACATATGGATGATGGTGACATTGCTACCTATTTCTTCGTACACGTTTTGTGCTTGTGATTATACAACTAGCACTAGCCTGTGCTTGGGACCAGGGGCAAATAGCAGCAAATCAATGAAACATATTAAAGAAAGTGATATTGGTGCAATATATATCTTAATTTGTTTTCTCTTTTTTAAAATTATCATTATTTAAGAAAAAATAAACAAGCATCAATTAATTAATTAACTGCACAAACATATTTCCTTCAATAATTAAAAGTGAGGCTTTTTCAGTTTTGACAATTGTTTAAAAGATCAAAGAAATATCAAATCACTCATTTGTAACTAATTACTGTCTACCCAAGCCTTCAATATTCAATGACCAGTGAGGTCAAGCCCTCAGACAACACTGATTAACTCCTATGTCAGGTCAAAGATGAATCACACCATCCAGGGCTTGGATTGACAGCTGGGTTGTCTATTCCATGTGGTGAAAATGGGAATATCAACTGGGTTCTCTAAACACTTCACATCAAATGAGAGAAAGCAACTAAACAACAAGTAAGTGCACTTCAAAACCAATGGAACATACATATTATAGTGACATTGCTACCTATTTCTTGGTACATGTTTTGTGCTTGTGATTATAAAACTAGCACTAGCCTGTGCTTGGGACCAGGGGCAAATAACAACAAATCAATGGAACAGACATGATAGTAACATTGCTACCTAATTCTTGGTACATGTTTGTGCTTGTGATTATACAACTAGCACTAGTATGTGCTTGGGACCAGGGGCAAATAACAACAAATCAATGGAACAGACATATAGTGACATTGCTACCTATTTCTTGGTACATGTGTTGTGCTTGTGATTACACAACTAGCACTAGCCTGTGCTTGGGACAAGGGGCAAATAACAACAAATCAATGGAACATATGGATGATGGTGACATTGCTACCTATTTCTTGGTACATGTTTGTGCTTGTGATTACACAACTAGCACTAGGCTGTGCTTGGGACAAGGGGCAAATAACAACAAATCAATGGAACATATGGATGATGGTGACATTGCTACCTATTTCTTAGTACATGTTTTGTGCTTGTGATTATACAACTAGCACTAGCCTGTGCTTGGGACATGGGGCAAATAGCAGCAAATCAATGAAACATACCGATGATAGTGACATTGCTACCTATTTCTTCGTACATGTTTTGTGCTTGTGATTATACAACTAGCACTAGCCTGTGCTTGGGACCAGGGGCAAATAACAACAAATCAATTGAACATATGGATGATGGTGACATTGCTACCTATTTCTTAGTACATGTTTTGTGCTTGTTATTACACAACTAGCACTAGCCTGTGCTTGGGACCAGGGGCAAATAACAACAAATCAAAGGAACAGACATGATAGTAACATTGCTAACTATTTCTTGGTACATGTTTGTGCTTGTGATTATACAACTAGCACTAGCCTGTGCTTGGGACCAGGGGCAAAAAGCAGCAAATCAATGAAACATATTAAAGAAAGTGATATTGGTGCAATGTATATATGAATGAAGTCCAATTATATCGTACCATCTTAAATTGTTTTCTCTTTTTTAAAATTATCATTATTTCAGAAAAAATCAACAAGCATCAATTAATTAATTAACTGCACAAACATATTCCCTCAATAATTAAAAGTGAGGCTTTTTCAGTTTTGACAATTGTTTAAAGATCAAAGAAATATCAAATCACTCATTTGTAACTAATTACTGTCTACCCAAGCCTTCAATATTCAATTAATTAATTAATTGCACAAACATATTCCCTCAATAATTAAAAGCGAGGCTTTTTCAGTTTTGACAATTGTTTAAAGATCAAAGAAATATCAAATCACTCATTTGTAACTAATTACTGTCTACCCAAGCCTTCAATATTCAATGACCAGTGAGGTCAAGCCCTCAGACAACACTGATTAACTCATATGTCAGGTCAAAGGTGAATCACACCATCCAGGGCTTGGATTGACAGCTGGGTTGTCTATTCCATGTGGTGAAAATGGGAATATAAACTGGGTTCTCTAAACACTTCACATCAAAAGAGAGAAAGCAACTAAACAACAAGTAAGTGCACTTCAAAACCAATGGAACAGACATATTATAGTGACATTGCTACCTATTTCTTGGTACATGTTTTGTGCTTGTTATTACACAACTAGCACTAGCCTGTGCTTGGGACAAGGGGCAAATAACAACAAATCAATGGAACATATGGATGATGGTGACATTGCTACCTATTTCTTGGTACATGTTTGTGCTTGTGATTATACAACTAGCACTAGTCTGTGCTAGGGACCAGGGTCAAATAGCAGCAAATCATTGGAAAATACCGATGATAGTGACACTGCTACCTATTTCTTGGTACATGTTTGTGCTTGTGATTATACAACTAGCACTAGTATGTGCTTGGGACCAGGGGCAAATAACAACAAATCAATGGAACAGACATATTATAGTGACAATGCTACCTATTTCTTGGTACATGTGTTGTGCTTGTGATTACACAACTAGCACTAGCCTGTGCTTGGGACAAGGGGCAAATAACAACAAATCAATGGAACATATGGATGATAGTGACATTGCTACCTATTTCTTGGTACATGTTTTGTGCTTGTGATTATAAAATAGCACTAGCCTGTGCTTGGGACCAGGGGCAAATAACAACAAATCAATGGAACAGACATGATAGTAACATTGCTACCTAATTCTTGGTACATGTTTGTGCTTGTGATTATACAACTAGCACTAGTATGTGCTTGGGACCAGGGGGCAAATAACAACAAATCAATGGAACAGACATATAGTGACATTGCTACCTATTTCTTGGTACATGTGTTGTGCTTGTGATTACACAACTAGCACTAGCCTGTGCTTGGGACAAGGGGCAAATAACAACAAATCAATGGAACATATGGATGATGGTGACAATGCTACCTATTTCTTGGTACATGTTTGTGCTTGTGATTACACAACTAGCACTAGCCTGTGCTTGGGACCAGGGGCAAATAACAACAAATCAATTGAACATATGGATTATGGTGACATTGCTTCCTAATTCTTGGTACATGTTTGTGCTTGTGATTATACAACTAGCACTAGTATGTGCTTGGGACCAGGGGCAAATAACAACAAATCAATGGAACAGACATATTATAGTGACAATACTACCTATTTCTTGGTACATGTGTTGTGCTTGTGATTACACAACTAGCACTAGCCTGTGCTTGGGACAAGGGGCAAATAACAACAAATCAATGGAACATATGGATGATGGTGACATTGCTACCTATTTCTTGGTACATGTGTTGTGCTTGTGATTACACAACTAGCACTAGCCTGTGCTTGGGACAAGGGGCAAATAACAACAAATCAATGGAACATATGGATGATGGTGACATTGCTACCTATTTCTTCGTACACGTTTTGTGCTTGTGATTATACAACTAGCACTAGCCTGTGCTTGGGACCAGGGGCAAATAGCAGCAAATCAATGAAACATATTAAAGAAAGTGATATTGGTGCAATATATATCTTAATTTGTTTTCTCTTTTTTAAAATTATCATTATTTAAGAAAAAATAAACAAGCATCAATTAATTAATTAACTGCACAAACATATTTCCTTCAATAATTAAAAGTGAGGCTTTTTCAGTTTTGACAATTGTTTAAAAGATCAAAGAAATATCAAATCACTCATTTGTAACTAATTACTGTCTACCCAAGCCTTCAATATTCAATGACCAGTGAGGTCAAGCCCTCAGACAACACTGATTAACTCATATGTCAGGTCAAAGATGAATCACACCATCCAGGGCTTGGATTGACAGCTGGGTTGTCTATTCCATGTGGTGAAAATGGGAATATCAACTGGGTTCTCTAAACACTTCACATCAAATGAGAGAAAGCAACTAAACAACAAGTAAGTGCTCTTCAAAACCAATGGAACATACATATTATAGTGACATTGCTACCTATTTCTTGGTACATGTTTTGTGCTTGTGATTATAAAACTAGCACTAGCCTGTGCTTGGGACCAGGGGCAAATAACAACAAATCAATGGAACAGACATGATAGTAACATTGCTACCTAATTCTTGGTACATGTTTGTGCTTGTGATTATACAACTAGCACTAGTATGTGCTTGGGACCAGGGGCAAATAACAACAAATCAATGGAACAGACATATAGTGACATTGCTACCTATTTCTTGGTACATGTGTTGTGCTTGTGATTACACAACTAGCACTAGCCTGTGCTTGGGACAAGGGGCAAATAACAACAAATCAATGGAACATATGGATGATGGTGACATTGCTACCTATTTCTTGGTACATGTTTGTGCTTGTGATTACACAACTAGCACTAGGCTGTGCTTGGGACAAGGGGCAAATAACAACAAATCAATGGAACATATGGATGATGGTGACATTGCTACCTATTTCTTAGTACATGTTTTGTGCTTGTGATTATACAACTAGCACTAGCCTGTGCTTGGGACCAGGGGCAAATAGCAGCAAATCAATGAAACATACCGATGATAGTGACATTGCTACCTATTTCTTCGTACATGTTTTGTGCTTGTGATTATACAACTAGCACTAGCCTTTGCTTGGGACCAGGGGCAAATAACAACAAATCAATTGAACATATGGATGATGGTGACATTGCTACCTATTTCTTAGTACATGTTTTGTGCTTGTGATTACACAACTAGCACTAGCCTGTGCTTGGGACCAGGGGCAAATAACAACAAATCAATGGAACAG
>JAWPHD010016619.1:0-48899 GCA_037043455.1 Cyrtodaria siliqua
GAGGGATATAAAGATTCAGACAATATCATCAACATGTCAGCGTCAAATAAGATATAAAATAGTGGGAATAAACGAACCACAGCGTATCTGGGAATAAAACAAGTTCATGAAGTTTGCCGCGGGACCACACTAGCAACGCCCTAGTTAAGCCCCTAACAGGTAACAATTGTTTGATCATAGATGATACTTAAAAACAAAATACATCAATGAATAAAAAATCAAATATTACAAGTAATACAAATGCAGCAATATGAACAACTAATGACGTAGACTATATACATGAGTGTTAGTATAATGTAGGCTGGCATGTCGTATAGAGAGTACGCAACAAATAAAAAAACGTTAATTATGTATTAAATACGTCCAATGGATGTTATGGCTGAACATACATAATTCCAGACATAGCATATACCCAAAAGAGTCACCATTTTTGAAATAAACACTTTTAATAGAACTAGACTACTTTCACGCGTCGGTGTGTAAACAGTGCGCGTTCTTTCATTTCTAAAACACTGTTTTTATAACCCGTTCTTCATGAATTTAGACACACAAATGCATCTAGTGTTCCGTGGGTGCGAAAAAAAGTGTCTTATTGTAAAGTAATATTAAATATTTGTTAACAGTTTACGACCCGCCAGGGTCCTTTACATGAGTAACCAGGATCAAGGTAACGCTGTTTTGAGCAGCCAGTGTCCGTTACGTCTGTCCACCGTGAATATAAACCATTGCATTTCAACATATTGCTTTTCCAGGTCCGTAGCTACACTGGGGCACACAGAGGTATTTGCCTTGGTTGCATTTTGGGAATGTACATACTTTACATAAAAGCAACTATATACTGGTATATAAGGACCCTGGGGGGAAATGCAACACATTGAAGAAAATTTAAAAAAATCTAGGACGGAGAGGGAGGTTAATGCCACCGGACACCAACATAAGGGATATGCCTCGGTTAAATTTCAGGGCTGGTTACGGGCCAGTTTTCATTTAAAATTACTTCACAAATCAATAAACTTAAGAAAGGTTAATTACTAGTATTTGAACTTAACTGTTATACTAAAACTTTCGGTTTTTAGTTAACACTTACACTTCAGATTGCCAATTCATACATTTATGTGGCATTTTTTTGTTTGTTTCATGAAAACATCAATATTGGGGCCCACCCCGAAACATTGGGGTGCTCTTACGCCTATGTTTATAAGACTATATAGAAACTCTCTCTCTCTCTCAATGACTTCCGCCCACTCCTTCCTTCTCCCACTATCTCTCCTCTTTTCTCACTCCTTTCCCTCCGTCCCTCCCTCCCTCCCTTTCGCTTTCTTTCTTTCTCTATATCTCTCTTTCTGTGTGTGTGTGTCTCTCTCTCTCTTTCTCTCTTTCCTTCTCCCTCGTTTTGACTCTCTATGTCTCTCTCTGTCTCTGTGTCTCTCTATCCATTTTATTTTCGATTTCAAAATTTCAATTCATGCATAAATTAAGAGGAATTCATTAAAACTATGTTGATTTAGAATCTACTAGTATGTGTAAACCATGCATGCATAACTTCACATAACAAATACTATATCTCCATCTTTACCATTAGTTACGAGCCTCTACCAATATTCCAATTTCGATAAACAATGTCTCCCTTGTGTTTTGTGTCAATATACACTACACACACAAACACACACACAAATAAAAATGGAGGATTATTTGTATATAATAGTTTCTTTGATGCAACGCGATAGTTGGACAGGGTCTTTGTTAAAAGGCCGCTACGTTTAATTATAGGTATTGTTTTGGATTATATATAAATATGGACTTATAAGGTTGTTTGAGTAAGTACATCTTTAGCTTCCTTTTCAATTTCTAATGACTTGTATTTCCTATTAGGTCTTTCTACTGAAGATTGGTCTCCTCACTTCGGTGGTAAAATGCCGTCTGCTAAAATCCGCTTTTATACCCGTTATAAGACCAGTGGTCGATTCACAAAGTACCCGAAGCGTCACATACAGTACCGCCTTATCTCATGCGCATGTTGTATATATGAACCCACACGTATACAGTAATCACTTAGAACAACATGCGTAATGACCGTTACATTTGTTCAGTTCTAATGTGCCTTTTATCGGGATTGTGTAGCTTTAACGACAGTTACACAATATTCCTAATTGGTTTAATTCTCCTCTTTAGTAAAATATGCTTTTGTATTTAACCCCCCCCCCTCCCCCCCCCCCCCCCCCCACACACACTCTCTCTCACACACACACACACACACACCACACATATTTCATCTGTATCAGTTAGTGTAAGGTTGTAACAACAAAACTTGTTTGAAATTTCAGAGTTTCATTAATGTCTATAAATACCTAGACGATAAATTGTATTAAAAATGAACAAATCCTACAATTTTCCCTGTTTCGAAAATCATTTTACGTTTGCGATATGATGACCCGGTGATGTTTACTTTTATGTGACTTAATTTATAGGTGTACAGTACAAGTGATCCGCTGTTGGGTTTAAATAGAATGTTGCGACATAGCCAAACAGCTCTATTATTGAGAGTTTTGAAAAACTTGGAAAAAGGAGAAAGCATTATCAAAATCGGATGATAAACAAAAACGATATGACCATTTTAAGTGTGACAAGTTCTAAAACGGATATGAGAGCAGCCATTTTAAAAACTATGGCCTCATAGTTCCAAATTGCCATCTATGAAAATATTAATGAATATCATTTTAAGCATAGACAATGAATGCAAAATCCTTTAATGATCATATAAAACAGTATTGCCATTAAGTATACATACTACAGTTGGAGTCCTTTTGTTCCTATAAATTAGTAAATAGAGGATATATCTTTGTTTGAAGTGAATATATGATTTGTTTTCCTCGAGAAGTGAGAAAACTTATATTTTCACTCGTGCCCATTACGTGGTCCGAGTATTAACTTTCATACCCCAACCAACCTATTCTCCAAGAAGCAAAAACGGGGTTGGCTGGGGTATGAAATAAAACCTTAAGTTCGGCTTAATAACGTTTGCATATTGTAAAATGAAACATTTAGTAAGTAATCTTAAACACGTTATCCCATTTTACTTCAGAAGAATCTTATTAAACGTGTTTTATTGTCGACATATCCGTTTTAATAATCCTGCTAATATAAGCTTTCCCATAGCTTAATTGAATTAAGGCGGGACCACGTAAGGGTTTATCACGAGTGAAAATATGTCAGTTTCCACACTTCGAAAAATAAATCCTATATCCTATATTCACGACAAACCAAAAATATTCTATTTATTATATACACAACCTTGAAACTTATGCATAACAAAACATAACGTGCCAAAACAATGACGTCAATAACGTCAACAACGTCAACAATGTCATCAGCGGCATGACGTCATTTTGCGGTATTTCACATATGAAATATAAACAATAAAAATAGGTTTTATCTTATTTTAATCATGAAATCCACTATTTCACTGAAAAGTATAATACATTGTAATATTTATTCATATTCAATACATCGTCATTTAGAACTGTGGTGTCATAGCTCTTATAATGACGGCTTCAACAGAACACCCAAATGATCATAGTTTTATATTCTTTGTTTATTATCCGATTTTGATAATTCTTTCACCCTTATTCAAGTGTAACAGAGGTTTCACAGAATGTCTTTCACACCTTACATTCTCTTATATCAGCTGGCAATATACTAGTTTTCGATATCTCTTTGTTAGTAGTTCACTCAGTGTTTATGGTTCAGTGTGCAGATGTCAGTATTATTTAATTAGCATGCTAGTGTATAAGTTAAGCAGATTTTCACGATTATAAACCACATATATCTTAACGACTGGTGCAATAAATGGTGTCTGGCTGTAAACCAAGAAAAAACTAAAGTCATGCATTTTAGGCCAAAAACGAAAGAATTGTCATCCTTTGTTTTCATGCTTGGTGATAAATCTGTAGACATTTCAAAATGCTACAAATACCTTGGTTTTTGTATTAACGATTTTTTAGATGTTTCTAAATCGGTAAGATAAATAACAAAGCCAGCCAGTCGCGCATTTGGAGCATTATATAACAAATACTTAAATGCAGGTGGAATGAAATATGATGTATATAAAAGGTTGATTGAAACACCTGTTGAACCTGTACTGTTTTACTGCGCAGGAATATGGGGTCAACGATATTTTACGGACGTTGAAATAGTCATAAATAAAGCATGTGGATATGTCTTAGGTACAAGTAAACATGCATCCAATATCCGTGGTGATATGGGAATGGAATCATGCACTGTTAAACAAAAGATAGAGACTGTACGATTATGGTGCAGATTAAAATGCATGTCAGAAAATAGATTGTGTAACATCATTCATAAATGGTCATTGAATATATGCAAATCATGGGAAAAGAGCATGTTAGCATTTATAAATGATCTAGAAATACAATATTGCCTGTTATGTGAAAAGCCATGTAAAGATGTGTGCATTAATATTGTCAGACAAAAACTAATAGATAAGGAGCATGGTAAATGGGAGCAGAAATTAAATAGTAATGGTAATAATACAAATGGAAACAAGTTAAGCATTTATCAAGGGACCAACGGAAAACGTTATCCAAATTCAGATGCTGTAATTTACCTTTTGCTGTAGAAACTGGAAGGTACACCCGTCCAAAAACTCCTTTTAACGAAAGAATTCGCAAATACTGAAACTTAAGTGAAGTGGAAGACGAAACTCATTTTTTAGTAAATTGTACATTGTATGATGATATCCGGTATGAACTTTTCCAAGCGGCTTCGCTTATCGACACTTTGTTTGATTCTTTTCTGCCATCAGAAAAGTTGGGTTTTCCATATGAAAAATGAAAAACTTCAATTTAAGATATCTTCAACGCTGTGTAAAATTAACAGAAGGAGAAGTTTAAACTATTTTTAAACTACATAATGTTTGATTTTTCTTAAGAATGAGTGTTATCTAGATTTTAAAAGACCCAAAATAACACACAATAGGCATTTTATTGAACCTGCTTTTAATGAACAGTTAGTTGCAAATCCTTAAAAATAGAAAGAATCTTAACATGCTTAATATAACTTGCATCTCGATTAAACATAGTCGAATTAAATTGTCTTAAGCTAATACTAACTGTTCGTTATTTATGTTTTTTCATGTTTTATGTTTTAGCTGTATTTTTAATATACATGCATTGACTTGTATAAATTAGTGTCTCATAGGCCGATATCGGCCCAAAATCTCATATATTTTAATATTTTGTACTGAACGTTGTGTAGCCATATGATGATTTGTGACACTTTCATCAATATTTAACTTTTTCTTCTTCTATATCTAACAACAAAACCTTGTCATATGACTTCAACAACTGTGTTGTCAATAGACATTAAGGGACATTTTATTATTCATGTTGTTAGTAACTGTTTCTATAACGGTAACCAATGGATCGTATTTCCTATACAATTAGAAGATCAGTAAGAAAAACAGTATGCAGACAGTCATGAGAGTTATGCTTTTAAGCCCTCGAAGTTGCTGTCCGTCGACCGTTTCATATCATTACTATGGAATACTGTTTATTCAAGAACTTTGTCAGTTTTACACTTAATTTACTTGGAAATTGTTATTTGTATGTGCGTTGTAATAACACAATATTAAATTTGGAAAACGTTATTATTATTTAAGTAAATTACAATTACAGACTACCCAGGACTTTAATTAATATAAAAAAATAATGTACAACCACAGAAAATGCACGTTCGATATACGGAACAATTATATGTTGATATACGAAACACAAAACATTGTTACATCTATAACAACAATACCTTGCTTACACATGTTATTCAGAACTCCCAATAAAAAGATGGTTCGGCTGTGTCGCTACATTCCCTTTAAGCGAAACGACTCCTATGTAATATATTTGGTGCAACATGCTTCACCTTTAATGAAAATCATCAAATGTATATTGATGTTGCTTATTTAATATTAATTATTTAGATATGCAAATGTCATTACTATTGTTATTGGCATTCCGTGGATGACATATTAATGAAAATGACAGGTGTTCTGGAAAATTCAATATAAGAATGTCTCTGATATAATGGGTAATTTAGGTTTATATAATATTACATGGTCCGGCCTTAAAGTTATTAAGTGATAGAACAGCTTATATTAGCGAGATTTTATAAAGAATATTTCGACAATAAACCATGTCTAAAAACGTTGTTTACTGAAAAAATGAAATAACCTGTTTAAGATTACCTATTAAATGTTTTAATTGTACAATATGCAAACCTTTCAAGCCGAAATTAAGGTTTATTTCATACCCCAGCCAATGCCATTTTCGCTTTTTGGAGATGGTGTTTGATGGGGTATGAAAGTTAACAATAGCAGGTGTTCCTGTCCCAGCCAATCATAAATCTTACCAGGGTATCGGCAAAAATCAAACATTGTTGAGGAGGACTTATCTAAACGTTTGTCTTGAAAACAAGCAAGCGACGCAGAAGATCTTGATTACAAGTTTCGGTGTATGTGTCAGGCAATCAGAACCATAATCTCGGTAAACACGTCCACCGATTCAAAAAAGCTTTTTAAATTAGAAGGTTTCAGACGTTTAATAGGGAAGAGGGACTATATATACTCCTTAGAACAACACACCACATACGTTTGTCTTACAAAATTAACACACGTCTGGATGGTGCATTAATTTTATAGTGTATGTGTTACTTCATATACTTCCGGTATTCATTAAAAATGGAGTGTTTGTATAGAGACAAACAATATTTATATTTTATAAGAAAATGCGAATCGGTATGCGCTTTGTAATTGTTTTTGTATGCGTATTAGATAAATCTAGGATAGACACCATTTTACGGTATATATCACGTACAGAAGATTTAAAACATATCAAAATCACCCATCTGCGAGACCAATATTTTTTTAGAAGCTTCCGACGCTTGCGCGAAGCGGGAAGCTTTCTATCTGTTGTTGATATTTCTGGGTCTCTGAAGCGCTGGAAGTTTTACGGCAAGTTAAGTGTCCAGTGAAGCGTTGTCGTAAAAACAAAAACGAAGCACCGTGTACACTAAAAAGACCGTGATATAATGATGTGAACGCCGAGCGAAGAGAGGCGTAAACACAATAAGAACCCAATGTGTACCCCTCGCGAAAATACACACCGAGACCTGTATTTTACGGATTTGTTCGAATGAAATCTCATCCAACTTACGAAAACAAACGGAATTATTTGAAAAAGGAAATGTTTCTTATGTTTTGCTGATTCAGTCTAGATCATTCAATGTATTAATACTGCTTTGCAGCAGGTTTCTAGTTGATCTTATTCATAATATTCTACTACCAAGATGTTGCAGTAGGTTATAAAAAATCTCAAGTGGGGTGGTATTACTAGGCTGGACATCATGCTTTTAATATCCAGTGAGACTGCATGCCTATGATGTTGATCTGCCCGCCGGCAGCACTCGTTATCCGACGACGACGTGTTTTTGACTACTTTCGAACTTTCAGTCATATAGCTGTAGAACCAAAATTGTTATAAACGGTCTCATATGCTGTGATTTTACTGCCAAAAGGCTTTTAAAAAACGCTGCGACCGCGTTTCTATGTGGTTGATCTGCCCACCGGCAACCCGAAACCTGACAAAAAACGCCATTTCGAGTCTATTTCAGTGAAAACTTCAGTAACACAGCAGTAGAACTAAAATGTTGATAAAGAATTTCAAAAAGGTTGATTTTAGTAGGTCGACCATCTTGCTTTACAAATCGCTGAGTCCACGTATTTATGAGTTTGATTTTTCCGCCGGCAACACCCGTAATCGGACAGAAAACGCATGTTCAAATGTACCGCTGCACACACTTCAGTACTACAGCAGTAGAGCAAAAACTACGATAAACAATCTCAAGTGGGGTGGTATTACTAGGCTGGCCATCATGCTTTTAATATCCAGTGAGACTGCATGTCTATCATGTAGATCTGCCCGCCGGCAACACGCGTTATCCGACGACCAGACGTGTTTTTGACTACTTTCGAACTTTAAATCATACAGCAGTAAAAACAAAATTGTGATCAACGGTCTCAAATGTGTGATTTTAGTAGCACTACCAAAAGGCTTTAAAACAATGCTGCGCCCGCTTGTCTATGTGGTTTATCTGCCGGCCGCCAACACCCGTAACCCGACAAAAACGCCATTTCGATTCTATTTCAGTGTACACTTCAGTAACACAGCAGTATAACTAAAACGTTGATTAAGAATTTCAAATAGGTTGATTTTAGTAGGTCGGCCATCTTGGTTTACAAATCGCAGAGACCACGTATCTATGAGCTTGATTTTTCCGCCGGAAACACCCGTAATCACACAGAAAAAGCATGTTCAAATGTACCGCTGTACACACTTCAGTACTACAGCAGTAGAACAAAATCTGCGATAAACAATCTTAAGTGGGGTGGTATTACTAGGCTGGCCATCATGTTTTTAAAATCCAGTGAGACTTCATGTCTATGATGTTGATCTGCCCGCCGGCAGCACTCGTTCTCCGACGACCAGACGTGTTTTTGACAACTTTCAATCACACAGCAGTAGAACCAAAATTGTGATAAACGGTCTCAAGTGGTTTGATTTGAATAGCACTACCAAAAGGCTTTTAAAAAAACACTGCGCCCGCGTGTCTATTTGGATGATCTGCCCGCCGGCAACATCCGAAACCCGACAAAAACGCCATTTCGAGTATATTCCAGTGCAAACTTCAGTAACACAGCAGTAAACCTAAAACGTTGATAAAGAATTTCAAATAAGTTGATTTTAGTAGGTCGACCATCTTGCTTTAAAAAATCGCTGAGACCGCGTCTCTATGAGTTTGATTTTTCCGCCGGCAACACCCGTCATCGGACAGAAAACGCATGTTCAAATGTACAGCTGCACACACTTCAGTCCTACAGCAGCAGAACAAAAACTGCGATAAACAATCTCAAGTGGGGTAGTATTACTAGGCTGTCCATCATGCTTTTAAAATCCAGTGAGACAGCATGTCTATGATGTAGATCAGCCCGCCGGCAACACTCGTTATCCAACGACAAGACGTGTTTTTGACTACTTTCGAACTTTCAATCATACAGCAGTAGAACCAAAATGGTGGTCAACGGTCTCAAATGGTGAGATTTTAGTAGCACTACCAAAAGGCTTTAAAACAACGCTGAGCCCGCGTGTCTGACATGTGGTTGATCTTTCTGCCGGCGACACTCGTTATCCGACAACAATACCTATTTTTGTTTAATAAGTTTCAACTGTAACGGTTGAGAACGAAGTGCGAAAGAGGTTGTCTATAAAACATGATGGTTAGAAATGGAAAGTAGAAACAACAATATATGTTGATGGTAGTGCTTCTACTGGTCTACTGATTCTACTGCTAGAAGTATATACTTCTACTGCTACTGATAGTACTTGTAGTACTTACTGCTACTGCTCCTCCTGCTAGCAGTAGCTAAAAAATCACAGCATTAACGGTAGGGAAACAGATATTTATACTTGATATTGGTGACACTGTTATGGTTGAAAATTCAACTTATATTCTTGCGGTGAGTATATATGTTGAGATGGTGCTCTACCACCTACTGCTACTGCTGGCAGTAGCTACTGCTACTGTAGCATCAGTAGCAGTAGCTGTAGCAAACATATGATGGTTGCAAAAGGGGTTGTCTCTTAAACATGATGGTGGGAAAGTAGAAACAACATACTTGCGCAAAGAAAACATATATCGTCATAATTACGATGATTATTGACTCTACTGCTGCTACTGCTGGCAGTAGCTACCGCTACTGCTTCTACTGCTGGCAGTAGTTAGTAGTAGCAGTAGCTGTAGCAATAGCAGTAGCAAACATATGATTGTTGCGATTGGGGTTGTCTGTTAAACATGATGGTGGGAAAGTAGAAACAACATAAGTGCGCACTGCTGGAAGTAGCTACTGCTATTGCTGCTACTGCTACGGCTGCTACTGCTGCTACTGCTGCCAATAGTTGTCAGTAGCAGTAGCAGTAGCAATAGCAGTAGCAAACATATGATGGTTGCGAAAGGGATTGTCTGTTAAACATGTGTGTGGGAAGTAGAAACAACATACTTGCGCAAAGAAAACTTACTTACGATGACTATTGATTCTACTGCTGCTACTGCTGGAAGTAGCTACTGCTACTGCTGCTGCTGCTGGCAGTAGCAGTAGCTGTAACAGACACATGACTGTTGCGAAAGGGGTTGCCTGCTAAACATAATGGTGGGAAAGTAGAAAGCAATTGCGATGGATATACCTATTGAGATGGTGCTCTACTGCTGGCAGTAGCTACTGTTATTGCTGCTACTGCTGGCAGTATCAGCAGTATGCTACTACCAGCTACTGATACTGCCAACTTCACGGTCATCATTGCTTTAAAGTAGAATATTGCTTGTTATGTGGATGGTGCGGGTGTCCGATCAAAGTTGGCGTTTCAAAATGTCTCGTAAGGGTCCCATGCCTAGTTAAGAAATTCCTCACGGGTGTATATCTCACACCCAGTGTTTTACGTGTGCCCTTGTTTTGTGAATTTATTTGGTTCTGCATTATGCACACTTAGGTTTATGATCAATTTTTATTTATATAGCCAATGTAAGCCAATTAACAGACGATGCAAGTATATGTATGTCTTTATATACGCACTGGAGATAGGTTAACGATTTTACCAGGAAAACAATATCCTGTCGCAAAAATGGTTTCATCCCGAGGGCCTTCATCAGTTGCCATACAATCTCAACCTATTCTTTTTATAGCGTTTTAAGTTCGATATATTATTTATAAAGATTTCAAAATCATTTCCGGATTTCCATATGGATTGGATTGTTCGTATATTTGTAACTCACGTGCCAAGGTGGTAGTTACATTTTACTGACTGTATACTCTAATAATGTCACTTTCTTATGCAGACTATTAGCAATAGAATTATTTAATGTGTCATATATACCGAGCAAACCCCGTTTCTATACGTTGGATTATGGGTTGGTACCAGATTATATTTTACTTTTTTTATAGACGGCTGGACGTTGGGTTGGTACGAAGGTATATTCAAATCAGCCTTTAATCATATTAAAGATAGTTTAATGTTTGACTTGACGCTGGGATGGTACCAGACTATATAAAGTCAGCCAGTCAGCCGTGTAATCACATTAAATTGAATTTTCTCTTCTTTCTAGTTACTGTTTCTTTTTCCTAAAAGTAGCCTATACTAAATAGGCAGACGTCAGTCAGCTTGGTTGATACCAGACTATATTTAGTCAGTCGTTAATCACATTAAAGTTATGTTATATTTGGCTTGACGCTGGGTTGGTACCAGACTATATTATGTCAGCCTTTTAATCACATTAAAGTAAATTGCCTCTTCTGTATTGTTATTTATTATTTTCTTAAACATAACCTATATTAAATAGACAGAATGACGCTGGGTTGGTACCAGGCTACATTAAATCAGCCGTTTAAATGTCTATCTCCATTATCAACATAATATTTAAAATCGTAGCGTTAATTTGGAAGTACATATAATACTGTCAATCGGGGTTAGTAGCCGTTTTTCCGGGGTTAGTATCCGTTTATTATACTATTCACGGGGTTAGTACCGCTTTTCATTAAACAGAATAGCTTCTAACAGTATTTCTTTATACTTCAAAAATACGTGCTTAAACTGTTTTTTACCAGACTGTTCCCAATGTATACACCACCGGCTAAACAAAGGAAGAGGGCAACATGCACGTCGGTTTCAATGGCGGGCCGAACACCCCCTGGGCTGACAACTGCGGTCAAGTATCTGTCCTCGTGTGATATATCACCGAGCAGTAGCAGAACACACACGATCATTCATTCATTCTCTGTGGACACCGACACGTGCACTTCAAGACTGATTGGGACCGACTATCCCAGTCAGTGCTGATGACCAAGATCGGTGTCTTCTCCTTTGTCCCGCCCGCCATGGAACATCGCCAGGAATAACCATCGAAGTGAAGCGTCGGCAATCTGCATGTGGAATCCCCCGTATAATTGGTGTGGTATATGTGGGCTATGTAAATATGGAATTGGTGGTCGACGACTCAGCAACTGAACGGATCCAACGTCGGGAAGCCTGGCGAGGTACATAGAGCAAAGGAGTCAGCATCCTGCGTGCCTATAGAACTTGAAGCCTCCGGGGACGCATGTTGTACAGACGGGGTGGCCCAAAGACAGGACCCCGGCCATGTAGGATAGGGACACACCAGTAGCGGATGTAGGGCAACACCACCTAGCGGAAGTAGGACCAGCACCACTCCAGACAGCACTTCAACGCCGCAGCGACAACATAGAGCGACAGCGACAACCATCAACATATCATCAACAATAGAATCGACGCAGACACCACAGCACACAAATACAACCGACACACTACATCTATGAAAAGTCCAAACATAATGCCGAGCCAACGGGGGATTCTTCCCGGGGGCTCATATGGTAGAGGGACTCTAATCCTTAGAACATCAATCAAAAACAAACACGACCATAATCACATCAGGCTGTGTCAGAGACAACACAGACACGGAAATGACTACCTGGCATAATAATACATCATACTTTACCAAAATGAAGCAAAATAGCAACGGGGTGTCATATAATACACCAAACAGCCCACACACATGCATTGGGAATGATACAGAACATTTATGAATGAACGTTTCTGCAAACGTCTACTGTAGTTCTTCATTACCGCTCTATGTAGGTGGATAATTTAAACGTATTGCAACTTTTACAAGTTGTACACTTTAATAAACAATGGAGGCCATACAGTTTTACATTCAGCTGTACACATACAACGGTCTACTTGATTGAGTTTTATGTCATTTTCAACACATGTGAGGTTATATATGACGGCGGTCGATTTTTTTGTGGTGGAGGCAGACCACCCACTTTTTCTGGGTAGAACCAGTACTGTATACCTCCCGACATCCGTAAGAACTTGAGTAATTTGTCCGGAGTATCCGGTTTTGACCTTTTTCCATGTATAGCCCCCTTGTCATTTTGTAATTGAATGCTTCAAAAGCAAAAACGGAATGTTTGACACGTTCTGTTACATTTTGTGAATGATAATCATTTTTCAAGACCAAGCACCCTTTGAAATGTAACACAGCCTAAAATGAAAGTGCATGTTTTACATACATTGGTACCGAAATTTAATTTGGGATTACTGATATCCCAAACTGTGTATTTCCGTTTGTTTTGCGTTCTGGTTTTTGCTAAACGTTGCAGTTATCAGATTGTGCGTTGTATGTAATCAGTCTTCCCACTACTACCCCAGTAGATTCGTTGACAAAAATGCTAATGTTGTTTTGAATGAATCATAATTTGTATCAAATATTTAGATTCCACTAGTTTGACAGTAGATAGCATATGATATACTATGCGAACGATTTTAATGAGAAATTTGCTTATTGGGCGTGGAAACCCTCTGAGGTCAATGCAACAGTATGGCAAACTATGTCGACTTCCTTACTCGAATATTGAATTACTTACCTGCACATTTTCATGTGATAACATGGCTCTGTCATTTCAAGTTAAAGGACAGAGTTTCACCAGTGGAATGTTTTAAAGGCCCAACTGCCGTATAAAAGCAACTAGATGGAGCTGGGGCAGGTTTGTCATATACATTTATACATGGTTAAATCAGGGAGATCTTTTTCAAAATATTGAAATTCCACCTCATAAAAAATTCAATATTTGGCACAAAATTAAACTGATATTAAACAAGTTTATTGGTAAAAACATATTTGTGAAAAAGTATTTCTTATTCCTAGTTTCAAATATATTTTTTTAACTCAACTATTAGAAATTTGAAAATATAGGGGAGGAGCCAGTGGGGTATGAACTCATCGTTATAGGCAGTAGTTATAATTGTGTGTAAACAGCTTTTACTTCTTGCTACTGCTGCTTCGAACTTTTCTCATTGGTTCAGGTTGCGGTATCTTAAATATAGCATGGGCTTGGCCACACCCCTTTCCAGGAGTGATCTGAGCCAGAAGTGAAAGGTCACACAAATTAAAACATGCCAGATCATTGTTTCAACATACATTTTCAGAGTTGTTAATTAATTAATAAATAACATTTATTAAAACGAGAGCATTTATTTTTACCAAATGCATTTTTCAAAACATGAAATTGTGAGATTAACCCCCTGTCAAATACAGGTAAATCTTTACTGCGGTTGTGAATATAAACAAATATGGCGGCCCCCATGGAAAGTTCTGTATGGGAAACATGTTGAATTTAAACTTTTAGCACATTGGACTTGGACATACCTTGAAAATAACACACATCTTTTTGAATTTGTATGTTTATTTTTATTTTTTTTATATTCGGAAAAGCTTGCATTGCGGCCTATGCGAAAGCAATTTGTGTACCACAACCTTCAGTAAATAAAATGTTTCTGATTTAGTTTTCGCTTTATGGGCGGTGTGGTGATTGGCGTTGGCGTCCGTTAGATGCAGCTTCTCTGAAACCGCTCAGCCAATTTTAATCAAATTCCCATGGATTCTTTTGAGCGGGATGTATCTTTACATTCAAAATGGCCACCGTTGCTAAATATAGCCTAAACATTCTTCTTCAGAACGCCAAGACAGAATTTGACAACAATTGTTTTAAGAATTTATTGCTAACTACTGAACTATCAAGCTTATTCTTTTTGTTTGCATGAAATCAAAAATGGCTCTGCCCCGGGGATCCAAAGTTTGTATATGGAAATTGTGCACGTTTTACAAAGGCATATTGGGAAAACATTGAAAAATCTTTTTCTCCAAATTCACAAGGCATATGTTGTATATTACATCAGTCCTCTACCAAGATTCTTCAAATGGTGACACTGGGTTCAAAGCTGGCCCCGCCCGGAGTCACAGTTTTACATAGTGCTATGCAGGAGAATATTTAAAATCTTCTTTTCTGAAACTAGGAGCCAGAGGTTTAATATTTCGCATTTACCATATGCGTAGGTGTTTCTCTACCAAGTTTGTTCAAATCAAGACAATGGGGTCATATTTGGCCCCACCCCAGGGGTTACATATGTTAAATAGACTTATATTGGGATAAAGCTTAGATTATTTTCTTTCCTGAAACCACAGTTTCACACTAATTGAGCATGACCAACAGATACAAGCATCCAACCGTTATCGGCCCCTGGGTCCTTTTCACCCTTGGCGACATAACCCCGCTATCGTTACCCCTGCGGACATTAACGAACTGAGCCATAACTTCGAAACTGTTGAGATCCCTACCCTATAACCATATATGTACTTACTGAGCATGAGCAGATATATACAACCTTCAAACCATCATCGGATCGCTGTCTGTACCGACGCCTCGGGAAATAAATCCTTTGTCTTAACTTGGAAACCACCCTATAACCGTATATACACTTAATGGACACGAACAGACGAATAGAACCATCCAACCAGCATTTTCCCTGTGGTCCATCCGCACCCTTTGGGACAAAACTTGGAAACCGCTGAGATCATAACCGTGCATACATTTACTGGGCATTAACAGATGGATACCGCCTTCCAACCAGCATCGGCCCGGGATCTGTCCCAACCTCTGGGTAAATAGGCCCTGGGTCATAACTTGGAAACCGTTGAGATTATACCTCTATAACCACATATACCCTTAATGGGCATACTATCCAACCAGCATTGTCCCTGTGGTCCATCCCCTGCCTTTGTGGCATAGCCGCTGGATCATGCATTTGAAACAGTTGAGATATCCATCATATAACCAAATATACACTTACTTGGCTTGAAAACTTTAAGTCGGGCGCCGTAATTTGCAGTTGGGCTCCACCGACTGTGTGATCTCCTTCAGTTATGAAATTATAAGCTTGTTTGACAATTGTTTCATCTTTTAAGCTTGCTTGACACTGTTTTCATCTTTGTAAAGATCATCAGGTGTACGATTCAGGGAAATTTTTACTCACTTATTTAGGGGCATGGATACTTTGTTTTCACTTGAATTCCGCCAAATATGTATAGCAAGTAGAGCGAAACAGGCCGTCTTGGACCTCTTGTTTTTAAAGGTGAGTGAGTCAAGGTTCATCTATGTGTTTTTCCACGTTTAGTAAAGTCAGAACGCTAATTGTATTGTTCCCTTATATCTCGCAGAACTATGCCTTAGTGTACACATACACATATTCCCCAATATTGACCGGTACATCTACGATTGCACCACGTCTCTCCGTCTCTCTGTTTTGTTGTTGGACTATAACAATGTGTTACGCCTGCATTAAAGGTTATTAGTGTTTTTGCCTTTATTTGCATTCTGCATAAATATGTATTTTTACACTAGTCTGTGTACTGTGTAGTATCAATAATGGGTGTATTAAATGGCATGTTCGTGAGTGACTTACTCATTGATTCCTTATACCCAGATGTTTGTTGCACTCCTTTGGAATTGTACTTGGGGGTGTAAGCAGTGACTGTCTAGTATATATGATAATTGTCATACAGCTACAGATATACTCATGAATATTGACTTGAGTCCGACGTAATTTAAGCAAATAAAGAGAGAAAACATATTACCCGCCCGCCCCACCACGCCTCTCCAATTCCATTGACCCACCCCTCTCCGTCTTATCCAGTCAAATGTGTGATTTATTAACGCGAGGACACCAAGGTCGGGATGGGAACAAAAACTATGATATTATTAAAGTAGCCGAGCTATAAACATAACCTTCGACATCTTATTTGAATACATTCTGTACATTTTTAAACAAGAAAGGACATTAAGTAAACATGAGTTTAGTGGCGACGCATTAGTGTCTCTATATATCGACAAACTAGTCCAATAATGATACGTAGAGATATTTAATTACTGTATTTAATAGTATATTTCTTGTTCATTTTCAATTAATGCCGCATCTAAATAGCTGATTTGATAGTTCATTATTTACGTACATTTACATTTACACGCTACTACATACAACAGAGATGATCGGAATCAGTTTTCTACATTGTTCCGTTAGGGCAATCGTACCATCCGGTATCGACGTTTTGGTATTATTGCGGTGGAATGATGGCGATGGTACGATGGCGACGGTACGATGGCACAATGGTACGCTGGCCCTAACGTTAAACACTTTCTTCTAATGTAAATTTACATTGCTGAAAACTAAGATTACCTTCACAGACGCTAATCTTTTAAT
Organism: Cyrtodaria siliqua; assembly: GCA_037043455.1. NCBI lineage: Eukaryota > Metazoa > Mollusca > Bivalvia > Adapedonta > Hiatellidae > Cyrtodaria > Cyrtodaria siliqua. The sequence continues at coordinate 17,232 of JAWPHD010016619.1, forward strand.
CCAATTGCTATGTTATCACTAAGTTGTCTTTTTTGTTTATAACTGTGATAATTTACCAATTCTTCATATTTTAACCATGATGATTTCCCAATTTCTCACATTATAATCCCGAAACAACATTCTATTAAGTGATCCATTACACATACTATTTCAGATGTCTATCATATTCATGTTATAACATTATATACAACACCGATGCCAAATTAAAAGCATGTTCATTTTGTCTGAAGATGACTAGCTTATTTAGTGCTCAGTTCTTTCATGGTAAATGCTTTTTGATTGTTGACAATTACAAAAAAAACAAATACTAACATCTACACACTGTTCGTTTAATTTTATCATATTCATTCTCGTTACTGTTTTTTTATGTAACTGTTCTGACCGGATTGTGATACTTTGTATCGCCGTTTTCTTGTATGCTATTTAATACGAATTGGTGTTGCAACTAACCAAATGGCGTCTACTGTTTCTCTACTGACCTAAAGGTTGAGGATGCTAGTCCCCTATACGGCAAAACAATTTAAATCCATATTAAGTTCCTATAAGTTTACATGTGATTACTGCGAAACAACACATATACATGTAATACTATATGCCTGTGTGACGTGATACATATATAGGCGTAAACATGCCTTTGAGTGAAATTGGCTCTGCGTTTTGCATTCTGTGTTCAACATTCGATTCCAGTTTTGCGTTCAACATTAGGTATATCATCCAGGTAGCGTGAGGTATTATTGAAAGCGTCGATGACATCAGCGTGTGTATCTGTAGAAAGGCCTAACATAGAGTCAAGTTCGTAGCAGTATAAAAATAAATCTGCGACAAGGGGTGTACAGTTAGTACCCATAGGAATGCCAACGGTTTGCCTATAAACGGAATGTCCAAACCGGACGAAAACGTTGTCTAATAAGAATGATATAGTGATTCACAGACTTGTTGACAAGTCCTGATGTCAGGTTGTGATAGTCCCAGTCACAGAATATTTCTTCAGTTACTTTTATATTTCAAAAATGGATCAGTGTTACGATACTAAAAGTGTGCAAAGGCTTTTCGAGCTTTATTGTAACTGTAGCCCTGCTGGATTAGCCTTTTAGTTATACAACTATTATGAATATTAAAGTCCTCCACACATACAAGCTCTAGAAAAAGGAATGAGTTGAGGAACATAGATTGCATAAGAAGCAGCTCGGTGAACATCCATAATTTTTTTTCTAATGAAAGTTTTTTGAATGAGAGCAATAAGCTTGTCTTTGATAAGGTGATGTGTTAAGATTGTGTATAGTGTTGAGAAGTCAGAAGTAATAATAGATGAAACTTGACTTTTATTGCAAATTTCGTCTCCAGAATATTTAATTGACCAACAAATAAAGAATCCCACAGTTTTCATAAGCTTGGAAATGTCTGTAATGGTACAGACACTGAAGTAAATCCGGCTTTATAAAGCTTTTTATGTAATTTAGGAATCCAGTAAATAGTTGGCAGTTTGTTTTGTTTTTCGTCTACACCAGCCTTGAAAGTAGTGCACAGAGTGATATTTGTAAAAACAACATCTTCCTCCGTAGATTGAGTATACGAATTAGCCCTTTCGAGTTCCAGAGATAAAACGTTGACGTAAAGAAGGCTTGGCTGTTACTTGTGATACGCAGGCTTCACAATCGCTGCTCCCAACTAAATTCAATTTTGTTTATTTCGCTCTTCGGTGGATACAATTGTATTACATCCTGGGACCATACGCCGCTGGATATAGGGGATGAGATAAAGATACAAATATTGCTATATCCACCGCCATATGTTTGCCATCTTCAGGATGGTTAAAATTCGGTACTGTTGATTTTTATGAATATTGAGTTCTGCTCAATTTGGGGCTAAAGGGCGTGAGCGGTAACTAGCATGTTTCACTACCGCTCGTGAACAGTCTCAACCAAACCGAGACTGCAATACTTCGTATGTGTCGTGCTCGGCCGTTTCCAAAGGTCCATTATCATACTCTTTTTTGAAACAATAATTACATTGTTAGCTGCTTTATCAGCTGGAACAAAACGGTTTTATTGTGTAAGTCTTGAATTTCCGATTTTAAACCCTATGTCTATGAGGAAGTAAAGAGGGGTTAGCACAGTTAGTTAAAACAATAACAATAACATTTTGAAGTTTTACTCTCCTATTCCTTAGGAGATGTATTTACTATGTCAAGGCCGTTTTGGAATTTCACTGTTTTGAATGTCATGCAATATTGTCTAGCAAACCTTATTATTGGGTAAGACTTTGTAACGTGTGCAGATTGTCTCTAACCACGACAGATAAAGGGTTCCGTTGGGTGCATTTAAATATCGCTGTTGTAATAAAATTGCTGGGAGACTGTTTTATGGACAGGTGTCGTGAACGACTTTTGCGTGAACAAAATACTGATAAAGAGACGTTATAAGAGCAATGAATTTTAATATGATAAGAGAGGGAAAAAAGTAGCTGGCTCGGTTTTATTAAGGCGCTGATGTGAAATAATTCGTTTCAATAAGATACAAGGCGAGGCATTGTGATTTTAGATTTAAACATGAGATCAGGCTGATGTTGGATGGTCTGACATCGTGTCCGTTTAGAATTACGTTCGCTTTGAGTACAATCAAACCATTGTCAAAGAAACCCTCAGCCGATTGTCATTTTTTCATAGAATCTCTCAAATTATCGCCAAAATTGCCCTAAAGCGAGTAGGGATTTTAAACATCCATTTTCCCCTGACCTTGGTTCTGAACTTGCGAAGAAATCAGCATGACGGTCGACCGAGACTAAACTTACAGAAAAGGCATGGAAAGCTTGTTTATTTACTGCTAACATTCTACATGAACGATTAGCTCAGGTATATATACTGAGGCCCGAGTAAAGTTGTCTCTATGAAAATCATTGGTACATTGAACAATGTCTAGTGTATAGCAGTATATAATAATTCAAACTTTACTTTTATGAAAAAGTAAAAAAAGCAATTAACAAGTAAGCTGTACTAAATACAAAACTTTGTTGATAATTCATCGTTTCTAGAATAAAAAAGGCACCAAAACACAGCTAATGCTTTTATGGATCATCAAGCCCTTTCTGTGTTGCTTTAAAATAGAATATCGATTAAGCCTGTGCTAGTAGGCGTCAGCGGTGTTGCATCTTTTAATTACCTCTCATGAACAAACCTAATAAAATCGAGTCTGCTACTTTAATCTCTTGTTTGTGTTTGTTGCTTCCAATGGTCACCTTTTCAGTATGTATTGACATTTACACTAGCGTTTGTTTAGTGCTGGGCGGCGGCCGTAAAAAGTCGCCCCGACTACAAATCAGTAGTGTTATTATTTACTGGTCCTTTGGGATCATCAATCCTATTCTGTATTGCTTTAAAGTAGAATATCGCTTAAGCCGGTGATAGGAGGCGTGATTGTAGACTCAATAAAACACAGGCCCTTGTTTGTGTTTGTTGTTTCCAAGGGATCACCATTTCAGCATTTATTAATATGGTTGTTTCATACAATAGCTGTATCAACTGAATCATCAACCTCATCAACTGAAACAAATTTGAATGTCACCATTTTCTCCTGCAAGTGTATGTCTAAAAGTGATTTACAGGTACCTATACACAAATCTTCTCCTCCCCATAATACATCGGGCTGGAAATAAGTCCTTAAATTTGATTTCATTAAAACTTGATCCTAAATCAATTTGTTTTACCATGCTTTAGATTTTAACTATTTATATCGCGTTATCGACAAATTGTACATAACTTGAAATAAATATCTCGTGTATATCCGATAAATATATCGTGAAAAACAGATAATACACATAACGTCGACTACCTTTGTATTGATATATTTTTTGTTTGCTTTGTTTCAACGCATCAATCCAGGTGTGGATTGTTCTCTATATGTTGACGACTTTGTTATATGTTATCGTGCAAAAAACATGAATACTATTGAGAGACAATTACAACAATGTCTCAATAAAATTCAGACTTGGTCTGATGAAAATGGTTTTAAATTTTCTAAATCTAAAACCAATTGTATGCACTTTTGTCATCGCCACAAACATCACGAAGACCCTCATGTAACACTGGGCGGTTCACCTTTACTAGTAGTGGATGAGACAAAATTCCTAGGTCTTATTTTTTACCGTAAATTAACGTTTATACCACACCTTAAATACTTGAAGGCCAACTGCCTTAAAGCTCTTAACTTGCCTAAAGTTGTTGCAAACACTAATTGGGGAGCAGATCGAAAAGTCCTCTTGCGTCTTTACAGATCTCTTATCAGATCCAAGCTGGACTACGGCTCAATAGTATATGGATCGACTCGCAAGTCGTACTTGCAGATGCTCGATCCTATACATATTCAAGGATTACGACTCACCTTAGGAGCCTTTCGTACATCACCAGCCGAAAGTCTATATGTTGAAGCTAATGAACCATCACTGTGTCATAGACGGGACAAATTAGTCCTTCAGTATACCATTAAATTACAATCTAACCCTTCAAATCCAACTTTCGATACTGTTTTTAATCCTAGTTATGAACCTCTTTTTGATCGAAAACCGAAGGCCATTCGGCCATTTGGTCTTCGTTTTAAACCAAAATTAAGAGTCACTGAAATCGACCTAAATTTGATTGCCAAGTACAAAGTAACACAAATTCCACCGTGGACTTTGGAAACACCAACAATTATTTTTGATCTTTGTAATAATAACAAATTCATTACAGATCCTACTATCTTTCAAAGCAAATTTAATGAAATTAAATCGAAATACAGTAACTTTCAACATATATACACGGATGGATCTAAAGATGGAGACAAGGTAGCTGCAGCAGCTGTTGTTCACAAACATAGAATAAAGAGCCGCCTGCCTGACAAGGTCTCTATCTTCTCAGCTGAACTTAAGGCAATTGAACTTGCCTTAAGTTTTATTCAGGAATCTGATGATGACCATTTCGTAATATTTTCTGATTCCCTTTCATCTCTTCAAGCACTGGGTAATATGAAACATGATAATCCAGTTGTGCTTCAACTTTTAGAAAAGTACAATTCTCTTATAGTTGATAATGTTATTATTTTCTGCTGGCTTCCAAGTCATGTAGGAATACGTGGTAATGATAGAGCTGATAATGTAGCATTAGGTTTACATATATCTAATATCAGATTACCTTATACTGATTTTAAAAGTTGTATCAACACATATATTCGTAACTCTTGGCAAGCCGCTTGGGACTTGTCAGTGAACAATAAACTCCATTCCATTACTCGGAGAATGGCGTCCTTCTAGTAGACCCATTCGTCGAGAGGAAAATGTCCTAGCCAAGGTCATGATAGGGCATACACTCTATACTCATTCTTATTTATTACAAGGTGAGCAGTTGCCAGAATGTATACCCAGTTTTGCACCATTAACGGTCAAACATATCTTGTTGGAATGTGTAGACTTTGCGACAAAGATATTACACAGTTAATACTTTGAAATAGTTATTTGATACTATAGATTTTAGTCTTGTTTTAGATTTCCTTAAAGAAATCAGACTTTATAAATCAATATAATATTTTCCTATTAACTTGTTTACAAGCCCGTTGGCGGGCATTTGTTGATTTACATGCATACATAGTTTTTTTTCTACATATCATCCCTCATTTGTAGATAGTATTATCTTTATACGTTTACATTATTTTTAATTACTGCTTCATTCTTCCATGCTTCATCGGTTTTTGCCCACAATATGACCTATTTATGTGTCGACGTGCCGTAAAACACCATTCATTCATTCATTTGTTTCAACGTGATAAAGAAAATAAAAAAGATCACTAAAAACGATTTATTGTAAAATAAAGAACCATTTCAACGTATTTGTTTTGCATTTATTGAATTACATCGTGTTTTGTCGACATAAATATAGCAATTTCGATATATATCATATTTATTATAACAACTCTAGTTATTTTTAATTCAATATACAAGACGATTCACGAATACGCTTCCATATTTTTTCGATATTCAAAACTTATTTGTTGAATAACGAATCTCTAGTTTTTTGTTTTACTATATTCAAAACTTATGTGTTGAATACGATTCTCCAGTATTTTGTTTTTCGATATTCAATTTGTTTTTGTTCAATAACGAATCTCGAGTTTTTTGTTTTTCGATATACAACGATTTTTTATTGAATAACGAATCTCGAGTTTTTTTGGTTTTTCGATATTAAAAATGTTTTGTTGAATAACGTGTCTCGAGTTTTTTGTTTTTCGATTTTCAACATTTATTTCTTGAATAACGAATCTCGAGTTTTTTGCTTTTCGATATTCAATTTTCTTTTCGCTGAATAACGAATCTCGAGTTTTTGTTTTTTTGATATTCAGAACTTAGTTGTGGAATAACGAATCTTGAGTTTTTTGTTTTTCGATATTCAACTCTTTTTTTGTTGAATAACGAATCTCGAGTTTTTATGTTTTTCAATATTCAATATGGTTTTATTGAAATACGAATTTGAAGTTTTAGGTTTTTCGATTTTCAAAACTTATTTGGTGAATAACGAATCTCGAGTTTTTTGGTTTTTCAAAAATCAAAATGTATTTGTTGAATAACGAATCTCAAGTTTTTTGATTTTCGATTTTAATTTATTTTTGTTGAATAACGAATCTCGAGTTTTTTTTTTTTCGATATTCAACTTTTTTTTGTTGAAAAAGGAATCTCGAGTTTTGTGTTTTTCGACATTCCATTTTTTTTTGTTGAATAACTAATCTCGATTGTATATGTTTGTCGATATTCAAAACTTATTTGATGAGTTTTTTTTATTTTTCGATATTCAAAATGTTTTTGTTGAATAACAAGTCCCGAGCTTTTTTTTTTTCCATATTCAAAACTTTTTTGTTGAATAACGAATCTCGACTTTTTTGTTTTTCGATATTCAATTTTTGTTTGTTGAATAACGAATCTCGAGTTTTTTGTTTTTCGATAGTCACATTTTTTTGGTGAATTACGAATCTCGGGTTTTTTGTTTTTCGATATTCAATTTTTTTGGTTGAATAACGAATCTCGAGTTGTTGTTTTTTTTGATATTCAAAACGTATTTGTAGGAGAACTAATCTGGATTTTTTTGTTTTTTGATATTCAATTTATTTTCGTTGAATAACGAATCTCGAGTTTTTGTTTTTCGATATTCAATTTGTTTTGGTTGAATAACGATTCTCGAGTTAGTTTCTTTCGATATTCAAAACTTATTTGTTGAATAACGAATCTCGAGGTTTTGTTTTTCGATGTTCAAATATTTTTGTTGGATAACGAATCGCAAGTTTTTTTCTTTTTCGATATTCAACATTTCTTTTGTTGAATAACGAATCTCGATTTTTTTGATTTTTTTTTCGATATTCAAGACTAATTTGTTGAATAACGAATCTCGATTTTTTTTTATTTATCGGCAAACAAAATGTTTTTGTTGAATAAGGAATCTCGAGTTTTTTGTTTTTCGATATTCAAAATGTATTTTTTGAATAAGGAATCTCGAGTTGTTTTGTTTTTCGATATTCAGAACTTATTTGTTGAATAACGAATTTCGAGTGCTTTGTTTTTTGATATTCAAATTAATTTTTTTGTTGAATAACCAATCTCGAGTTTTTTGTTTTTTGCGTATTCAATTTTTGTTTGTTGAATAATTAATCTCGAGTTTTTTGTTTTTTGCGTAATCAATTTTTTTTAAATTTGTTGTATAACCAATCTCGTGTTTTTTGTTTTTCGATATTCAAAACTTATTTGTTGAATAACGAATCTCGAGTTGTTTTGTTTTTTCGATATTCAAAATGTTTTTGATGAACAACGAATATCGAGTTTTTATTTTTCGATATTCAAAACGTATTTGTTGAATAACGAATGTCGATTTTTTTGTTATTCGATATTCAGTTTGAATGAATATCGAATATCATGATAACGTCAGCCCGCCATTTTGTGGTTGTCTGTGTTTTTGTTTTCCACTCATATACACATGAGTATCTATGTGTTTTACTTATATTTCATATTAATGCTGCCTTGTTTCTTAGAGTCTAGCGAGGATTTCCTCATTTCCATGTCACAACCCCTGTTATCAAGTCTTGTATGTGTGTGGTGTCTATTGCTGTACTTCGAGATTGTTTTGAATGGCGTTTTGGGTAGACTGCGATCTATGAATACTTCATTTCTTGTTCGGCTAACTATTCAAAACGTATGTACACAGAATGAACGAAACCAACCTATCAAGAAACACATTGCATATGTCATTGTTGCTAGTTAAATATATATGCCATGTCACGATTGTCACGATATAGGACATATACAACACTCATAATAGAGAAAGCTGTGAATTTGCATTATCTCTGTAAGTAGTAGACACATCATATCACAAAGTAAGGCTTAGTCATTGGTATTTATCTTCCAATTAAATCCACTGTAATCTTGAGTATTCATAACTTTAACATACTATCTTCACACGAAGATGACAAGTCAGTGAGCAATAAAGAGACACACCTCCACAACTCCACAACTGCAGTTGTTGTTCAGTATAATTCTGGATACATCCTGACGTGTTTTTTTCTCTAATTTATTAAAATGACGTTTAAGTGTATCGTTGGTAAATTGCTTTGATACAGTGATTTGTATAACGTTTGCTAAGTACAGCCTCAGATGATAATCTTGACATAAAATTGTAAAGGTGTTAGCCATCACAGAATGCTATCCATACCAACCGAATGAGAGCAGCTTTAAGGTTATTTTGAAAAAAATTATTCATTTTCAACATTCAGTTTGAGTGCGCATATAAAATCGATTCAAGCTAACCAGTAGGCCTTATTGCCTACTGACCGTTCCAAGTCGGTAAACCTGTCTTCACCACCCTTTCTATTGTTTTTTGTTTCTTTCATTGTATTTTCAAGTCCTTGTTTGCAGTACATTGCGGACATACTTTTTTTATATTTTAAAAGTAGATCAGGGTTACGCTAATAAAATATAGCAAAGGTTTTTCGAAGTAACGTTAGTCCTGCTGGAGTAGCTTTTTAGTTATCCAAATATTACAAATATTAAAGTCCTCAACACGACTACAATCTCTAGAGAAACAAATAAGTTGAGACAAATAGTCCCAATGCAGCAATGCAGAATGTAAAAACGTCGCTAAATGTAAAAACGTTTATCGCTAAACGTAAATAGGTGGCTATATGTAAACGCAAAGATCTTTAAATGCAAAATCATGAGCGTCGCTAAATGTAATAAAAAAGGAGCTAAACGTTAAAAAAAAATTGTTGCTAAGTGTAATAGGAAAATGCGACATATGTAAAAATGTGTATAGAACAGTAATGTATGTATTGGAAGATGTACATATGTAAATACTTCAATATGTTTAACACGATATACGATGAAATGAATTTGTTGAACACGATGATTCACACAGGATAGAACTATTCGGTCTAAACAGATTCGTGGTTTCGTTATTGATGTTGTTGCATCTTAACAGGACACTTATCGTGTGGTTAAATGGTTTTGTGTTGTTTACTGTTATAACTGAGACCCTAGGCTTGATTTATTTCCCATTGATGATTATACTTTATTCCCCCATAAATATGCATGAAATTGAGAATATAATTGCAAACAATTGGTACGTAATAATTGTGTTGGATTATGGCGCAATTCATTTATGCATATAACATGTCGAACAGGAAATGCAGCTTCCACAGAACACAGCAAGCCCACTAAACACGCAAAAAGACAAACAAGAATGGCAATGCTAATACAAAAAGGGTTGACATAGGGCTACCGCATTGGGACGGTTAGTGGCAAAAAACGGGTTCTAGGGTGCACCAAACCTCACACTCAACCTACTGTCATCCCAATAAAGCGGGACAGTGCCTTTATGAATACGAAACAGCCCGGATTTATAATCCATTCCTAAAGCTCATTTTAAACGTGTTATTCGCGACACATCATATATGGTGTTGATATATAAACCAAATCATGCCATGCATAATTAGGTTACAACAATCCCATATGACCTCAAAGTGTCCACCTGTAAGCCATGTTCCACTAAGCATAAGAAAGTAAAAATAGTACGAATGGACGGAAAGATGGGTAGACGAAAAGACAAACGACGCAAATACAATGTTCTTCTGCTTTTCGTGGAAATGCGGTGGACAAACTTTTGATTTTAGCGTTTTTCACCATATAATGGCATAAAGTATTTGTTCAAATCAACATTACATTGTAAATAAAGAAATCCCCGACATGAACTATTCTCTAAAAACAAGGCAGCATTAATAGACAATATAAGTAAAACACAAAGACGCTCGTGTATATATGAATACAACAAAACAATAGCCTTGATGGTCACAAAGAATGTGATCAATGACTTAAGCTAGAGCAACAAGAGAATACATCATTGAGGACACGGCAAGACAAGATTGCAGACAAACTTCAAACGTCACCGTCCTTTTGTGCTTTAGATTTCACGTGATCATAGGGTCCACAGCCTGTCCTGTCATAAGCCACGCATTCCCAGGTCAATAGCAAAAGTTACAGTGATATAGCGTTGAATATAACGAGGCATTTTAAAGTAGGCTATATACATGTAGTGCGGGTGTATTATAATGAATAATATAAAATCGGTGAAACAAAATGCAAAGTACTTTTCCTATAAGAGTATTTTTTTTCTGAATATTCTTGTTCTTGCGACATAGACAAAATAAATAGTCACCTATTATAAAATAATGTTTGCTCTATAATGATTTTTTTTTTATTTAAAACATTTGTTTATTAACTTGTTAATTTGTTGTCATAGCGATCCATGTAGTTTTTAACGGAGCGGCGTAGATCAATATAGCGCTAATTATGTTTCCCTTTGTTATCTAACTATATATCGCATATGTTTCGAATTTAAAATTTGAAGCCGCCCTTGATTCAAAATGTCAATCTGGGACTTACAAACGTGTTTTTTTCTGATTGATTTGCATTCATATTCACATTATTTTATTATTATGTTTAATTATTTGGTGACATGGTATCTTCTACGTTGAAATCATTTTAGATAGTGGATGCTTCTGTATCTATACTGATTACTATATATTCATACATTAACTCTCTTCTGCAAAGGTTTTTCTTCAGCAAAGATGGCCCAGTGGAAGAAGCATATGGCTGAGTCACAAATGGGTGGTCTAACCACAGACACCTAGTCAATATTACCAGAAGAGCATAGTTTCCCGAAGTCTATATATCATACCCTAGCGGTTTTAAATAAACTAAGATCGGCTTTTACAGAATAACTTACCTTGACTTCTCTAAATCGTCCATTGATAATACACCGTCATGGTTTACGTCCACTGCCTCGAACCGGGTTTTACACTTTGATTTCAGAAACGTGTTCGCCCCAATGTTACTAAAATACAAATACTATTTGTATTTATATTTAGATTGATTAAACATCCAAAATGTATTAATCAATTAACATTTTACCAATACTTATATGACATCCTAAGACACGTGCTGAAACTATTAGTTGATTGACATTTACAGCTACGTTTTATATAGCGGATAATACTGGTTTTCGCCCGTCAGACTATTATACTAATTCAGCAAAGTTGAAGGTTTGGCATAGTTTGAAATGCTACTGTTCATACGCATATAAAACAAGAGGACCAAATTGCCCCTGAATCGATCACCTGAGGATCTTCGTAATGATGAAAAGAAAGTGTCCAATCGCAAATGTTGACTGAAGATGTTTCAAGTGTTTCCCTATGTAAAGAAATATAAAAAGATCGGACAGGGAAAGTAGCATTCAAGGAGGACAGTCAACCACAAAACACAAAAACAAACACGCAAACAGACAAAAAAGAAGGCAAAAGTAATAATAAATGCAAACGACATCACAAACAAAATGATTGACAATAGGGCTACCGCCTTGGAACGGTCAAGGGTAAAGTAGGCCACTGATGGTTTAAACCGGTTCTAGGGTGCACCAAACCTCACACTTACCCTACTGTCATCCCATTAAAACAGGACAGTGTAAATAAAGCAAATCCCCGCCATGATTTAATATATAACCAACAAGGCAGCATCAATAGGCAATATAAGTAAAACACAAATATGCTCGTGTAAATATAATACAAAAAAACAATAGCCTAGAAAGCCACAATGAAGGTACTCAATGAGCAACAAGAGAATAAACCATTAAGGGCACGAAAAGAAATATCATAGACAAACATCAAACGCCACAGTCCCAATAAGTCTGTAAAAAAGTGCAAAAACACTATATACAAACTTTGGACCCCGGGGGCGCGGCCATCGTTGACCCCATGGATTTCAAATGAGCAAACTATATAGTCCAGAGGTTAGCTTTGTACAGACCACAAGCTTATAGTAAATGTGTAATATTAAACCTCTGGCTCTTGTAGTTTCAGAGGATAAATACTGAAAAGGTGATCCCTTGGAAGCAACAAGCACAAAGAAGAGAGAAAAAATAGCACACTCGGTTTTATTAAGTCTGTTCATGAGAGGTAATTATAAGATGCAACCTTTCTCACGCCTCCTTGCACCGGCTTAAGCGAAATTAAGTTTATATAAAATATATAACCCCTTCGGCAGCGCCAAATGTGATCGCAGGGTCTCCATTTGATCAAATTTGATAGAGGACTATAAGCTTATAGTACATGCAAAATATTAAACCTCTGGCTCTCGTAGTTTCAGAGAAAAACATGTTTTCAGTTATTTCCTGTATAAGTCTATGTAAAACATGTGACCCCTAGAGAGTGTCCAAATGTGACCCCATGGTCACCATTTGAAGTAGCTATATAGAGGACTATAAGCATATAGTACATGCAAAATATCAAACCTCTGGCTGTCATAGTTTCAGAGAAAAACATTTTTGTTAAGTAATTCCCTATATAAGTCTTTGTAAAGCATGTGACCCCTGGGAAGGGTCCAAATGTGACCCCAGGGTAACCATTTGAACGAACTAGGTAGAGGACCATAAGTTTATAGTGTATGGAAAATATTAAACCTCTGACTCTTGTAGTTTCGGAGAAGTAGAGTTTTTAAGTATTTCCCTGAACAGGTGTATGTAAAACATGTGACCCCAGGGTGTTGGCAATCATTTTAAATGAAAATCTGTCAAGATCTGTCCAGCGGTTCTTAAAAAGTGGATTTTTTATGTTTTCGAATTGTTTATGGCAATGGCGCGCGACCCTAATTATAACACATCGGAAAACCATTCATCTAAGGGTCATTCAAGTGAAGTTTGGTCAACATTGGTAAAGCGGTTTCTGAGGAAAAGTCATTTGAAGTAAAAATTAACGACGGACGACGACTGACGGATGACGGACGACGGATGAAGAGTGAAAAGCATTTTCTGAATTATATTACAAACTTTTCTCAAGTTCTTCAATTCTTCTTTTTAGTCAAATATGCTTGTCTTAAAATGTGTCATATTAAAAAGTACATCACTTACTGGTCTTTTGGGATCATCATGTCCCTTAGTTCGGCACCCACTGAAACCGGTGCTGAGAATGTGAGAGGTGCTGCACCTTACATTAACGCTCACGAAGAGACCTATTAAAACAGTTTGCTACTATAATCTCGTGTTTGTGTTCGGTGTTCCGAGGCGATGCTATTTTCAGTATTTGTGACATCACAAATAACATTACTTTTAAGTTTTATCAATTTCGGTTAAATATCAGCTAAAGACATACATGACTTTTATGAACAATTATATCATTTAAACAGAAAACGGGCTTGCAAATGGTTGTTGACTCGGTAGTTTTCGCATTATGTTGCTTAATATTAGGAAATGCGACACGGGAATTTCCGCTATATATTGTATATACTGCACACTTAATTCCATATATATTCCAAGGAAATCCCAAGATGTTTTTTTTTTAGGTGCGTCCGTGGCCGAGTGGTTAGAGTCTCTGACTTGCAATCACTTTCCCCTCACCGCTGTAGGTTCGATCCCTCAGGGGCCTAGGAATCTTTATGTGAGGAAGCTATCCAGCTGGCTTGCGAAACGTCGATGTTTCATCCCAGGTGCTCGCCCGTGCACGAAAATTGCCCGGAGGGACATCTGGGGTCTTCCTCCACCAGTAGAAGCTGGAAAGTCGCCATATGTCCTTAGCTTTTGGTGCGACTATAAAATCCAATTCAATTCAATTCCAAGATGTTTTGTAAAAGAAAAGAAGTTGCAGTTAGTTAGAGAAAGGACGCAACTGTGATGTTGTAGACGTTTTTATCATCATTGTTGTATATTATTAACTGTTGATTATATTGCATTAACAATATAATTAATCATACGATACAAGAAGACACAAAGATGAAAAGTAACATTTTATTTAATTATATGCAATTATAATACAACCACACTATATAGCCTAGTTTAAAATATCTCGTTATATTGAACGATAAATCACTGTAACGTTTGCAAAGTTAGGAGAATAATCAAGGCAATGCGAAAGATATCACTGTAACGTTTGCAACGTTAGGAGAGTAAGCAAAGCAATGCGAAAGATTTCAGATGTGTGCGTTATTTTCACATGTTAGGGGTATTAGAAGAGACATAGAACATCGTTTACGGTGAATTATCTTGTAATATATTACGGTTTGTCGTTCAATTCAATCAACACGATAATTCACCGTAAATGATGTTCTATTTCTTAAGTAGTTTTAAAGCGAAAATGATACAGGATAAATAAATCAAGCCGTTAATTTCAATACTTGCTAAACACGTCAATACTTTACGTGATAGGCACATAGCACTAATTGTATATGCATATCCCTTATACATGTTATATATTATAAATCATGTATATATATATGATAATGTCAATACCAGCACTATCAAATATCTTTATTTATCCTCATACAATCTGCGGATATTATATTTCTGAAAATGACAGGTGTTCTGGAAATTACATATATTTACGACCTTTTCAGTAATGTGTATAATTAAAAATATGCAAATGTCATAAGATGAAGTAGACTTTTATTTCACCTTTAGGTGATTGTAGCAGTGATATAAAGCGTATATATTTTTCCTGAAGTTAATGTGAAACCGTAATATATAGCTTGATGTTCTCTTCACATCTATTGCTCTTGGAACATTTGAAATGATTAGTTTATCATCCTTGCTCTATGCAAGTGGATCTTTAAGATATTTCCAAAGACTTGATATTGATGGAACCGTTCCTAGCCGTACGGTTTTAACTTAATAGTACATTAAGGGAGGTTATGCATTTAATCTAGTAGCCTTGGAAAGAAATCACTAACCTAAAACGTATCATTAAACATTAATAGCCCTTTTTAATGACTAAATGTTACTTAAAAAAACAAAATAATCGTGATATAGGACTTACATTTATAACATGATATTACATGCAAAATGTCTGATCTCTGACCCTTATAACTTCATAGTGAAGTTCTCCTTTAGTCTCGTTTTGTAAAACTATGTAATATTGGGGTAGTGCCATATTTGACACCAAGTTCACCATCCGTATAATGTATGTAAAGTATCATATGTTGGAATTCACTCGCCCATATGATAATGCAAGGTAACTTACATATTCTCGGATAAGCCTGGTTGAAGAACCTTTCCAATAAATGTGCAAGATCGGATTCTGATACATATTCTGCTAACGATCTGTTAAGAATGAAATGCGACATGTAAACTACTAATTTCAGAGAAAATTGTATTATATGTTTTCTTATATATCCTTGTGTAATACATGTCGCCCTGGTGCAGTGACATCACTTACCTCAGGGTCACTTATTGAACAAATGTTGAAAGGTATTTGTTACGTTTCCTATAATTTCCGTTTTTAAATATGTTCCATCGGTTAATTACCGCATGATTATTATTTGAACAATCTTGGTTAAAAAACATAAGCCAATGCTTTATGCAAATCTTCAGAGTGTTAGGCCTTGTAATTTAAGGGAAGAGAAATTGGTTAACAGTTTATCGCTAAATATGGCTCTTGGTTAAACATGTAACTAGATGGCCATCCTCGAACAATCATTGAACACACTTGGTAGATGACTACAAGATTATGCTGCATGCGAAATACCAAAACTAATTTGAAATTTTATTTTCTTTCGAATCCAAATTGTAAGGATCAAATTGTTTGCATTTTTAATATGGCAACAGATTCACCATTGGAATAAAACTGAGAAAGTTTTATGTAGAGAACGAGCCGAATAGCTCATATAAGAGCCTTAGTCGTAATGGATTTATTATTGATTCTATTGCTTGATTTAAATGTGTTTCGTCATTTGAATGCATAGTGTGTTAGTACCTCAATCAATCCATCAATGCAACAGGTATTTGTATTGGTCACAAAAATAACAGTTTTAAAAATCGGTTGACAAAAATACTTTACAGCACGTATGCTTTTGTTTTGATAGTGTTTGTCCAGATGCATTGGATATTGTTGTTGGTGAGACAGCAGAAAATTTAAAAATGACAAATAACTATAGTTGTTCGCAATATATAAGATACTTATACGAGAGGTGTTCAGCTTAAAATGAAACACTTTTGTTTAAGATATTCCTTTTAGCGGCAAATAACCCTGTCTTCACCACCCTTTCTGTTGTTTTTTGTCTCTTTCATTGTATTTTCAAGTCCTTGTTTGCAGTACAGCGTGTTCCTACGATGCCATTGAGCTCGGACGCTGTGGTTTCTATAGGACCCTATATCTCACTTTTGTTATCATAAAAATGCGTACTCAAATAATGTGAAACTGCCAGATTAGAACGTATTTAAAAATAAAACTTTAGGCGGTTTGCTTTAAATTACAGTTTGAATTAGCTGCAAGCTATTTTCCAATTTTAAACCTATATTTTTCTACTGCCGTAGAAGTTTACATATAACAAAATAAATCCACTAATTGCGTATAGTAATGTTAGAAACTGTCCAATTTAAATATGACGGTATGTTTCATTTTAAGAAAAAAATACAAATGTATAAAAAATGTGAATTGCATGGCATTATTAAGAAATTGATAACTATTATTGATGTATATATCGTATCAAACAATAGTACTTTTGTTAAAATGTTTGTGTTTTGCCCCCTAATCTGAAGTTATATATTATTTTAATTTGTTCTACAATTTAAGGACTTATATCGAATATATTGTATTTTCATGGGCGTGAGGTTGGGGTGGATGCATTGAATGAGAAAAGGGTGTTATTTAATTTTGTATCGGATGCTGAAGCCCTTCCAATACAGCTTTTGTACGAAACATGAAAATAGTGGTTTCATTAGTTGTGTCTTGGTTTTAGTTTTGTTCTGAAAACAATGAATTATAAACAAAGTTTTGGTATTAAGTACAGCTTATTTGTTGATTTGCAAAAAAATATTCATAAAAGTTAAAGTTCAAAGAATTGTATACTGCTGTATGTACCCTAGATACTGTTCAATATAACAATGCTAGTCAACTACAAACATATTTGCTTGGGCCTCAATTTATATACCTGAGTTAATCGGTCATGAAGCATGTCAGCAGTAAATAAGAAAGCTTTCCATGATTTTTGGGAATAGCTCCTTTAAGTATAAATTTTTTAAAGAGGAGGAAAACACTGCAATAACTGCAGCTGACGTTTCAAACTAGATCTTTTCATAAATGTGATTCAAAGTATTGAATTTCAGGTTAATGTGAAATGTGAAAACCGACAAATAGCCAAAATACACATATTCCACATGTTAAACATTCACACATGGACATATGGGAATACAATAACTTTAAAACATAATTTACACGTGTTTTTTCCTTAATATATATGGAAGTTTATTTAAATTGTTTTAAAGATGTTTGCTTCAAATCTCATTCTCTCCTTTATTGCCATTTCAATGAAAATATTCTGAGTGAAGTCCAATTCATTTTGTTTATTTACCAAATGAATGTGAATTGTGAATTTGATAATAAGTTGAAAACCCATTGTAGACCTTTAAATGTGTATTAATATAGATTCGTATAAAACATATACAGACCCACTTGCGTTCAAGTACCCCAAAAATGCATTCCGTTTGCGTTTCGTTTGCGTTCCGTTTTCGCTCCGTTTGCATTCCGTCTGCATTTCATTTTGATGAATGCATTTTTAAAAATGCAAATCATTTGCGTTTTTGAATGCATTCAGCGTTTATAATGTGTGCGTTTAAATGCACAAACGGAGAAAATGCATTTGCGTTCGTTCGTTCAGCGTTTACCAATCGCAACATTTCTGACGATTAAACTACGCATGGTATCCAGTCATGCGATTCTTACCACGAGTCGGCGACTAATGTTTGTGATCATATCGAATAATGTGTCCTTTGGTTGACATTATTTGGTGGTGCACATTGATGATTATTCTGTTTTCTTCCGTGTTTTTGTTATTTTCATCAACAATTTAACATACTTGACACTATATAAACATATGCCGTCTGATTTTACCAACGTTATTTCAGTTTTATAATGAAAATAAATAAAGTTTGTGCTGCACAATAAATACATTTCCTATTTTAAATCAGTAAAAATGAAAGTGTGTAATCGTGCTTATAAAACACCATTTCTTTATATTAAAGTACTGCAAAACGCACTTCGTTTAAATCGAGACTTCAATTATGTACTCAAAAGGGTAATATTGAAAGTTATCCGAAATAGCGAAATTGCATTTGCGTTCGTTTCGTTGCATTCGTTTCGTTCGTTCCGTTCGTTTTCAGCATTTGGCGTTTTAAAAATGCATTCATCGTTCGTTTTTTAAAAAGCTGAACGCTGAAAATGAATGAAACGAACGCACAAACGAAATGCATTTTTAAAATATAGATCGTGCAACGTTCATTCTGCGTTTGTTCTGCGTTCATTCTGCGTTCGTTCAGCATTCGTTCTGCATTTATTTGGGGTACTTGAACGCAACTGGGTCTGTAACCCACTTTTAGATATAAATTATGTCTTTCTTCTCCATTTGTTTTCAAAATATATTTTCAGATTTTACATATTTGTTTACTTGACGATTTTAAAAAATAGATAGTTTATTGTACACTTAAATGTAATCATTTCTCAGATACATGTTGTATTTATGTACTAACTCTATCATGTCACAAAAGGCGATAACAATATTTTGCGCGAGCAAATTAAATCGCTAATAACGAATACTTCGTGGTCCCTTTAATATGACCACCATTCACCGTTTAACCAACGTAGCTGGGTTTCTTAAAGAAGTAGACTTTGCAACAAAAATCAAAGACTGTATTTACCTTTGTAATACATTGCAAAATGTCACAAGCGAGACAACCAGGATAAAATGTGTTGGCAACGTCATGTTTACGTAATCAAAATCAACTGGTTGAAAACTTGAATGTTAAATATTCACAAATCACGTGACCAAAAAAATGCCCTGATTGTAGCGGATTTTTTTTTTCACATATCCATAGATAAATGTAACTTGATAATCAGACATGTCCTACGAGGCAAATGAAAACACCTTATATTAATTGAAGCAGTAGTGCATTGTTGTTTAACGGCTCATCAATACATTTTTATGTTAGCCGGAGCCACCACAGAAGGACGGGAAGGATCCATAAACAGTTTTACTCTTACTGTAGTTCTTTAACTTGTTACATATCGCTTTTTGTTTTAAGCATATTAATGATTTTATTTTGGATGCTGTCGATTGAAGTTCTCGACTCCAGACTCCAACTCCGGGTGTCTGCAGGGGTGAATTTTGATACACTTAGCAAAATTGTGTTTTCTGGGATTTGTCCGAAAATAAACTGAGAATGCATGTACATTCACATCTTGTTTGATGCATTGAGTTTGACCAAATAACAATCCAGAAGACTTGTCATAGAGCAAATGTGATAACTCATCTTGCTGCTGACATTCATATTACTTGCTATTTGTTTTTATTTCCAATACATGTTTTCGGCGTGTGCATCTTTTTTTTTTATTCTGAGGGATGATTTCAATGTTTTAAGGACCTATCCTAAAAATGTTTATTCGCATATTGTTCGCACATACATGTCTAATTGCGACTATGTACACAAATAACATAATTGTTCAAACTGTTAATATATTTATTATGAACCTAAGTAATTGTGTAGATAAAGAGGTTATTTGTTGATACACTAAAATGAAGTATAGTTTCAGCATTTTGATATAGATCCAGGGTATATGTATTGGTTTAACTGTCTAACTGTTTCATATTTAGCGATTACATGTATACATGATAGGTAAGAATAACTCAAAACATTAGCTATCCCGCCAACTACAGCCACATTTTACAACTTAAGTACACTGTTTCTAAACCTACTGATGACGACAAATATATATATATATATATTACAATCTATTTTATTTTGCCGCAAGCTTTCGGTTGTTTTTCCAACCGTCTTCATGGCGTTTATTTTATATACAATTTAACGGAAACGACGTTACGTCACAGAAATGACGTCGTGTTTTGGCGCTAATTCTAGCGTCACTCTTTTGTGTTCAGTCCATACGGCTTAAATGTCCGAAATTTCTTTTCCATAGTGCCTCTATGGTTTTTCGGTATGTATCATCACCGTAAAGTTTTTTGAGACCCATAATACGGTAGTCGGCAATGTTGTGCCCGTCTGCTCTAAAGTGGTTTGCCACCCGATCGTCGTATCAAGTTCTAATCCTCGATAGATTCAGCAGTTGCCTTTGGTACAGTCTGTACACGTTTTCTCCTACATAAACAAACTCCGCACATTTGTGACAATAAATGGCATAAACCACATTTGTTGATTTACATTTGATGCTGTCCCTTACCGTATATGTTTTTCCGTTATGCGCGCTGAACGTGTCTGATTTCATCACATAAGTACATACTGCGCAATTCTTTCCACATGGTTTACATCCACGTGGTTTGTTGAAAAACTGATTGTTGTGTTTTTTGTGCATGTACAGTTATATACATTCCTCCCTCGGTACACTGGATCATGTCTTGCAGGTTTGTATCTCTTCCGTAAGCCAGGATGGATGGTTCTGGAAATACCTTTTTCATTCTGTCAGAAATATGCAGAGTTGGTAGATGTTTTGTTAATATGCATCTTACATCAGGTAGTGCTCTGGAAAACGTAATTACCAAAGGAATGTGTGAACCTGCTCGTTTCTCTCCATTATACGCAAATAAGACAGATAAACATATCGGGCAGGGAAAGCAGCATTCAAGGACGACAGTCAACCACAAAACACAAAAACAAACACGCAAACAGACAATTTGAAACGAGAAGGCAAAAGTAATAAAAAATGCAAACGACATCAGAAACACAAAAAGATTGGTTGCATCTACTTTCGTAAGTTCGTTTTCAACATACCTTCCGTCATAACCCCTTTTCTTAAGTTGCTCAATGATAGTCTTCCTATGAATGTTGTAATTGCTTTCATCTGAACAAATGCGGTTGACTCGAATCCCAGTGCCATATGGTACAGCTTGCTTAGTTGATTCTGGATGCGATGACTGGCTATGAAGATACAGGTGCTTGTCCATGGGTTTCGTATAGAGGTCCGTCTTGATTTTGTTTTCCTCAATTGAAGTTAAAACGTCAAGAAAGTCTATCTGATCAGCTGAGTAGCGGAGTTCTATTTGTATTCTAGGATGAATACTATTTGCTAACTTGTGGAACTTTATAAGGTTATCTTCTCCGTGCGTCCACAGTCCCCGTATATCATCTACATAGCGAAAGTATGCAAA
The DNA here is from genome assembly GCA_037043455.1 of Cyrtodaria siliqua. NCBI lineage: Eukaryota > Metazoa > Mollusca > Bivalvia > Adapedonta > Hiatellidae > Cyrtodaria > Cyrtodaria siliqua. The sequence goes on from JAWPHD010016619.1 coordinate 38,925, forward strand.
CGGTACTTTATCTGCAGATTCCATCAGTTTGTTCTCCCAAGTACCAAGGTATGTGGATGCATAATTCATGCCCAGATGTGATCCAATCGTTGTTCCTTCCTTTTGAATATAGTGTTAGTCCGCATAAGATACTGTTGTTTTGCAACACCATGTCCATCATTCTTAAGACTTCCTCTGTGGGAATGCTCACATATACTCTGTTGTTTAAGGATTGCTCTACAGATACGCGTGCTTCCTCCCTCGGTACACTAGAATATAGTGCTTAGAACTCAAAACATAAGAGCTTTGTGTGGGACAGTTATGTTGCTTATTTCATTTAAAAAACTACGGAGTGTCATTAAGTCTGTCAAACCGTAAGTTCTTCCTTGAAAGGTACAACATATTTCAACAAGTAGAAGAAGTATTTTTTTCTAAACCATCATACAATTTATCTTTCATATTGGTCAAAACAAAATATGTACTTAGATATACAATTACACTGATTTACACAGCTTACTTTCTCAGATACTGTCCTGTCTGTTCTTATGCATTTTTTTATATATATATTGCCTATATTAGCACCTTTAGGACCTACGTTTCACCATTTCAAACTATCCAATATTCTATAGAACAACATGTATTTTTTTGCACAGTTATTTAATATACATCGACGAAGTTCAAACACAAAATAAGCCGATATAAATGTTCAAAACTCAGGATGAGTCTATCGTATTATACAAATATTGCTAGATGTCTGGAACATGAATTCATGCGGAATCTGGTTGGAAAATAACGTAAAATGAATTAGCGTTGATCATTTTTGACCGGATGTGTTTGTAATGTTTGGTATTACTATTTAGTAATTCAAGCAAATAAAGAATAGTTATAGGACTAATTTATTTATTTATTTGTTTGATATCTATCTATCTATCTATCTATCTATCTATCTATCTATCTATCTATCTATCTATCTATCTATCTATCTATCTATCTATCTATCTATCTATCTATCTATCTATCTATCTATCTATCTATCTATCTATCTATCTATCTATCTATCTATCTATCTATCTATCTATCTATCTATCTATCTGTCTATCTATCTATCTATCTATCTATCTATCTATCTATCTATCTATCTATCTATCTATCTGTCTGTATCTGTCTGTCTGTCTGTCTGTCTGTCTGTCTGTCTGTCTGTCTGTCTGTCTTCACTGCCTGCCTGCCTGCCTGACTGCCTGCAGACAGACCGACCGACCGATCTTTTTATATCTGATATCCGCTTTGATGGAAGACTGACCTTTAAACATATGTTTTGCCATTTATCTAACAACAAAAGTGTCTGGCTACATTTCTCACACCACTAATTTTGACCTTTCCTATAATTCCTTAAAGCGTGTGAAGTAGTTTCAAATCGACGAACATCCCAAAGTCGGTATATAAGCAGAAATCGATGCGTAAAATTTCACAGATTCCCGTTCAGACCACCGAACCAGCAGGACGTGTCTATCCTGCAGGGGATCGATCTATTAAAGCGTGTTTGCCTGCGTTGTCAAGAGACCTAAGAATCGCAACACATTCTAATAGGTCTAATAGATCTACACCCCACACTAAGGTGAGACCGTGACCCTTTGAAGAACCGTTTCTTGTTAACCTACTGGGGCTGCAAAATCGTCGCCGATATCAACGATGGACACTTACGAGATCTACACTTGTCGTATGCCGGCGTTACTATATCAGTTCGAGGGAACTGATAACGCAGCAGACGACAGCGTAAATGGCGGAGGAGACCTTGAAGCAGACACAGAATGAAAAGCGCTGAAACATCACCACTACAAACGGGTGGGGGATTGGCGTTCCGGTGGTCGTCTACCATTTTGTGCCAGTCCCAGGACATCATGAACATCACGGGTTTCACAATCAACAGTATTGACCTACTTGGCGCTAACAACGCTGATATCTTCTGATTGGCTAATCGACTTTGGAGCCCGAAATCGAATTGACCTACTTCACAAATCTGATAGTCGATCCCATTTGTTAAAGACTACATTGTAAAAATATTCATCATGGAAAAGTAAACATCGCTGTATTACTTCATTCAACTTTACTACTGCAGATCTACACTAAACCACTTTGGACGAGGGATGCTGTCTTCTACTCCCGGACTCTTCTGCAACCATAATCATCTTTGAAATGTTCGCCAAAAGGACCAGTTCCACAGGGCGAGGGTAAAGAAAAACTTCTCGATTGATAAAATTTCACATTTTTATTTAGCCTCCGTACAGGTCACATCGATAAATATACGGCATCAAAATATATGTGATCAAAAAATAGTTGCCCAGAACGGGATTTGAACCACAGGCTTTCACTTTGAAGTTTTGAAGGATGTACGCTGAACCACTAGACCACGGCTATTTACTGGTATGTTCTGTGGGTGCGCCAGGAACTAATTATTCAGCATTTTTGATCATTTTGATACTCCGCTACAGGGATTCTTTTTTGTGAACAGTGCCGGACTATTTCATTGAAAAAACCTCAAAACGCCGCCATTTTATTTGTACAACTCGCAATTCAGACTGCCGTTATCGATTTTACGCGTACCTCTGTTACTGGCGTGAACGCCTTTGTAAACGTTCTGCGTCAGATTACGTCATGCATACGTAGAATGTGTTGACACGCTGGTAAAAGTTGAAACAGGCGAGTTGTAGGGCATATCGTGGAACATCAGGTTCCACTGCAGTGCAGTGTGTTTACGTAAATAATGAAACAGTTTGACTGTCGTAGAACCCTGCAGATAAATAACAAATAAGTTTAGTTATAAATTGTAACTCGTTTTTCTGCATAATTTGTTTGATTATTTTTTATGCGAAGCACATGCATGTTGCCATGCCATGGCATGGGTTGCTATCACAATTCCATTTTCAAACGTTGAGGTGGGTAAAGACATCCTGAAATAAACTTAAAACTGAGTGAATTTATAAACCCTGACAATTCGCATGATTGCGAGGATCAACCTTCTCTTTTGTGTGTGCGTGGGTGATAATTTAAATCGGACACTCACAAAATCTCTCCTCCAATTCGGGCTCTATTCGTTCTCGTTACCTCCCGACCCCAGCCACGACCAAGATTTCTCCCACACAGTGACATTCACTGGTATGGCTATGACGGTGAATACCTATGATGGGCAGTCAAACCTCATAATTTGACGTGTGACCGATGGATAGTACAACAACAACAACCATTTCAAAACATCTGTCCCTGCCCACCCCTCACCCCATACTAACTTGACCTTTCTTTTGAATTTGCTTTATTCTGACTCTGCATCACCCTGTTACCACAGTCTGGCACAGGGTAAGAATATCGAGGTGTTTACTTATTTACACGGCCTGTCATTTCTTGAAGGAAACAAATGGGCCGACCATAACCTAATTTATTTTACATGACCTGCCATTTCTTGAAACAAAAATTAGAGTAATACCGACCATAACCTTTTATTTTACATGGCCTGTCATTTCTTGAAAAAGAAATTAGGCCGACCATATCCTATCATTTTACATGGCCTTCCATTTCTTGAAAACATATATAGGCCAACCATAACCACGAACAAGTTAGTATCATAGCCAACATGTTTAATACCAATCTATGTTCTAACAAGCTTACTGTAAATTATAAATAAAATTGAATCCTTGATGAAATATTCAAATTTTAGCTAATAGTTATATAGAGATGCGTTTATATATTGTTTCATTTATTTCCATAGGGAGACATGATGCCTGCATGACTTCAGAACCAAATACATATTCTGATCTGACATCCGCTGTGACTCTTGTTTGGACGAGTTGACTGTTGAGGTTGAAGGAAAACTAAAAACATGGATTTCATAGAGGTTTGTTTGCAGGTCTTATTTATATGGTAAAGAAAGCATTTCACATCATGATGACAATAATATATTTACCTCAGGAAATTGCATTGCCCATTCATGGATTTTTTTCCAATTTAGGCCAAAAGGCCCTTTCCCCAAACCTGGTAAAAAGGCCCTGGCTCAAGAAAAAAATGATTTTCTTTTGATTTACATACATGTATTTCAAGTCATATCTCTGGGCTCCACGGCTCATTAAATAGCAACATTGCATCAATTGAATATTTACATTTACTTTATTTAATTATTTTCTTTTAAAAGAAATAGCGTTCATTTCAAATAAACTTTATTTTTCAAGTAGATATACACACACACTGTAAATACATTGACGGTAGTGGTCTAGCTCTCTGTAGCAGAGTCATGCATGGGGGACTTAACGTATACATTATCATTTCTCGTTTATAAAACGTAAAATAAAAGGAAAATGCTGACAACTATATTTCCATAACTGGTATAATTTAGGCATTGAATTATACATGTATAATGTGTTCAGCAGATGAAACCGGGGTTCATAAGTGGCTAAGTGACACTATCCGGATATACCAGGAAATGATTTATATTTGAACTTCTGTTATCTAAAGACGTAGGATGCTGTTATTTCCTCATTACGTCATTCCTCATTCAGCTTACGTAAACTAATAAACTATACGAACTTTGACATGTGTGTGTTGAAATAAGTAGCACGTGTACCAACACAACACACACGTGTCAAAGTTCGTATAGTTTATTACGTTGAATAGCAAAGTGATCGTATAGTTTTATTAAAAAAGTAATTGTTGATGTAAGCACGTTCAGTTCAAAACATAAAGTTAATCAGTTACTTCTGCAACAGAGTCAGATTCAATTACTTCCTAACTCTAACAACAATCTTGTTGCCGTAAACACCAGCAAAGTTGGTAACATCGAACCGTTCTTTATCGAACCAAGATCCTAACCGACAGACCTATCTGCCTACCGTAACTGCTGTGTCTCTGCCGCTTTATACAGGCCAATATATACTAACAGCACCCCTACTGTAGTACAGGAATTCTGATTCTGCGGGATATCGAATCTAAGTTTAGTATCACTAATATGATGATTGAGGGTCCTCAATAGACTTTAAAAGTGAAGAGTCATATGACCCTTGACTCAAAAATCACAAGGGTCAAAATTGGAATGTCAAAAGTCAAATATTAATCAAACAAATCGAAGCGTCGTTTTATAAAACATCCTTTAATAACTTTAATTTTAGTGAATTCTGTAAATATTTTATTGCAAAGAAAGGTGTTCAAGGATATGCATTTGAACTTAAAAAACTGCTATTCCATTTTACAATAATGTGTCCTGATGTGTCATTATGTCAAAGATTCAAAGTTATGTAATGATGTTTAATAAATTGGGGTCCACATTTGTTAATATACTCAGCAAAAATAAAAAGTATCCACTTTGTTTTCCTGCAATATCTGAATCTAACAACTGTAGCATGATTTTCAGATTATACAGTGGTCAAAGTTTGATTGGTCAGCTGAATAAATAAAGTATAAAGCCGCCATACCCACAGGATTCCGATGAATGGATGGTAGATCTTACCTCTTTATTTTTCAGACAGGTTGCTGCCATTTTTACAAAGTGCATGGTTAAGGTATACAACTAATGGAGCCAAGTGATGAACAATAATTTCAATGGATTATCTTGAACTGCATCTACATGAAGAATGGCATGATGCTTATTACTTAAAAAAAATCCCTGGATCATCGGTTTTCCTCCTGCATAAATATCACCTTCATCCGTGCCATTGAGAGTGATGTGAAAGAAAGTATAGTTGCTTGTTTCGTACTCAAAGTCAATAATAAACAACATCCATTGAGCAGTTGAAGAAATACATATTTTTATTGAACATAACCATAACCATACAAAAAAGTTCCCAATTGAAAGATTGAAACAAAGGAGCGTACGTGTGACAAGTATTGAGTAGAAAAGGTTTACATGCATTTAGTTGACCTTGGTGTACATAAATAGTATTAAAAATACTTATAAAATGAATGTTTTACTGTATTTTTTCCGAATTTGTATTTAACAATCACGCTAAAATTTCCAGTTGTGTCGGTATGTGTTATGTTCCCAAGGAATAGAAAGAAAACATTGTCTGGCGTCCGGCACTCTTTAAAGGGACACACGGCAATCTCGATTGTTTTAGAACTCGCGGCGTCCAGTTAGTTTTTCTACATAACTTGCATTTGTTCAATCATTAATATCAGTGTTTTCTTCCTTATATACGTGGTACCAAAAAACGGTACCTTTCCCAAATTGCTTTTGTGTGATAGTGAACTATTTCCAATTTAAGGCAAAATGACGAGAATTTTCCTAATTGAATGGGTACCGGTACCATTCCCAAAAAGGTGTAAAAAATCACTGTAGTTATAAGAATAATATTCAGCAAATTGTCTTTGAATATTTCTGTCCTTATGATAGTATAGTAGGAGGCTAAAGGAAATCCTAGCGCTAGCCTAGAGTACCAAATAATATATTTAAACCTATGGTAGAATAACGAAGAAAAAGTAAAAACACAAAATTGTATTCAATGTATGCAAGCATGATTATACTGGATTATAAATCGAGCGTAATACTTGATAAAAACTTCCAAGATTGTCATGTGTCCCTTTAACCTACAACCCAACTTTGAAAAGCATGTTTCATCATCTAACTTTCATGACATATTTACCATAATTCACTAGTGTAATAAATTTGCAAATGAAGGCCAAAATGGTCTTATCCATTCAGCTTGGTTTGCAATCGGAATTGCCGCGTCGATTTCTGTTGCCATTAAACATGACGACATGATTATATATATATATATATATATATATATATATATATATATATATATATACTTAAGTTAGGCCACTACATTAATAAATTTATCCAGTGCTTCCTTGTCAAGTTATTTTGTTCAGTACTACTGACATGTCCAATAACTCATGAAACTCAATGAATTTCATTTGGCAGAGTTATGCCCCATTTCATAAAACTTTAACCTCAACCTAACCTAGTCCATTACTTGTCAAAATATAGGCCTATGGTCATGAAACATTATACCTATCTTCCTTATATGTTATTCAATGCAGAGTTATACCTCTTCTTGTATCTCCTTGCGTAGCATAGCAGACGCTTAGAGATCACTTTGTCGTCCGGCACACATTAATATGCAACCTTATATTGGTCATAACTTGAAAACTATTTGACCTATGTTTGTGAAACTTCACACACATCTTCATCTTTCCCAAGGAGATGTTGTTACACATGTCCAATAACTCTGACTTTCATTTTAGCATAGGTATGCCATTTTTCATAAAACGTTAACCTGCAATCTAACTTACCTCGTAACTTGGCAAAATACTGGCCTATGGTCATAACACGTTATACAGTTCTTCCTTATCAATTATCCATTACAGAGGCATGCCTCTTTTCATCAATTTAAAAATAAAGCTGCTCCATAATTCATGAAGGATTGCAACCCTTGTCTTCAAGCTCTAAAGTTAGATTCATCTTTGCTGAAATACATGTAGGCATATGACAGGCAAAACAAATGTTCCACGGAACACTCTTCTAGTCATAAACTTTGAGTAATTTAAAGATGGACATGTTTGGTCTGGAAATTTCGACCATTCGGCTTTTTATCATTACAATTAAATCATTGCTTCTTGCTTCTGCTATCTAAAAGCTTCAACATCTGAAAAAATTGTAGGAAATATTTTATTTATTGTGTATTAATTTGTCTTAAATGGATACATGGTATCACCAGTTGAAATTTGCTTTAGTTATAAAATGTTAGTTTCAAACTATGCTACGTGTAAATTATAACCCAATGATTTGTTAAAAGAAATTCCTGATTCTTAAAAGAATGTGTGTCATCGCTAACCCGGCCGAATCCGATTTTATGTTGGAAACAAATCTACAAAATGATACTAAGTCTAGGGTTAGTACCCTCGCGAGCCTATCTACCCTATAGACTATACATGCAGGGTTCTGCCCATCCCTTACTGGTTGGTACTAATAGAGTTTCATAAAAGATGGTAGGTGTCATTGGCGTAGCTCTGCGTAAGAATGGAGGAGATATTGGGGTTATTTTCAGATACATGTGTGTACTTACTTTTATCTACCGTTTTATAACTGAATAAACGTCAAAACGCGCATTGTAATTACATCAAACACATAATACGGGTAGCATGACCCCGAACCCCACTAGGATAAGTTAAACGGAGTGAGGGCGTGTGTGGGTGTGGTGAGGGGGTGTGCAACAGGGTACACATACATGTAAGTGGTCGATTGCCAGTCTTGTGTTCTTGATATCTCAGATGTAAAAGGCGCTGGCACGGTTTAACACAGATTGTTTCAAAGATGCTATTTCCGAGACTATTTCGAAAAAGAGGCCTCGGTTACACAGTGGAAAAGTCGTTGAAACTAAGGAGCTAGAGCCCATGTCAATTTATATTTGCGTCGGCAATCCAAAAAACATTGAAAATCATAGTTCGCATTCTAGATTAATTATGTCCATTTCAAATAAAAATGTGCTGGGTGGTGGTAGGGGGGAGGGGGGATGGGTTGAAAGGATAATAGCCAATGATACTTTTTTAAAGGGCTCTTCGACCAAAAAAAAACAATAAAAACCCACGTCCTTTCGAAGATTTAAAAAATTGTCCGCTTACACCTTTTCACCCTGTGATTATACTATTACAACCATTGTGACGTCACAATTCTGTGTTTGAATGTGGTCTTCGGGGGAAAAACGGTATTGTTTTTTTTGCAATATTTTCAATAAAAATCGAATTTAAAATATATCATGTTAGCATAAACATTTTGTCTCTTATCGACTGTCTGTTCACTACAATATATCAGGTAATTTCAGAATCTATCACACAGAGAGCTGACTGATGTATTGCATGCCGTATTAACAAAACTACACAAAAACAACGTTCGAAACGCTTGCGTAAAACAGTGACCATACGTTTTTTGGGTAGAAAAAAGTACATTTTTTAAAAATTGCTTGAAAATTCACATACTGCCAGAGGAAGGATCAAACTCATCGTTCATGTTCTTGTCTTTTTTCTCGCTGTTAAAATCTTCATACAAATCGAGGTACAAAATAAAAAAATTGAAGTCGATCGATAAGCAGCTGACATTTTTCTCTTTCGCATGTTTGTTGACTGAAATAATTTTCACAATAACACAACATAGACCTCAATTTATTTTTAAAAGTAGACCATGAAAATGATGGTTATTTTATAAGGAAATAGCTTGTATAAAGTATGTTTTAAATGTAGTGATAAAAATGTGATTCTGAAAGGTTTTTGTATGAAGCACACGGTTGAAGAGAGTCTCACTTTTCTGTGTGTAATTTTATGAACGGTCATGAAACGTTTTTGTGGGTAGAAAAAATTCCTTTTTCCAAATTTTGATGAAATTTTACAGGCCTGTAGAGGAAGATTTTTTCTCGACGTTATTGCTTTCGTCTTTTTTCTCGCTATAAGAACAAACTGTAATTATCAATTTGATTAAAAGCTCAAATTTCACATAAATTTTCGAAACATTCGGTAATTTGTAAAAGCCTAGAAATCGTATTTTTAACAAAAAACATAATCGACAAAACACGTAAAAACTTAAAATCCATTCTGTAACAAACGAATTCATGTATTTGTTTTTGTGTGTCATCGTTGTATATTGTCAGTTGAATACAGTTTACATCACTGGTGTCATTTTGACCGCCATCCTGAAAACTGCTCAAAACGCAGTTTGTTTACCTTTTTTGCGCGTGACGTTTTTAAGTTAATATCCCTCCGCGGTGGCTTGGCGTTCCCATAGGTTGTAGCATTTTTAACACTAAATAGGCATTACGTAATAACTAGCGAGCACACTAAACTCATCAAGCGCTAAATAACAAGTCGAGATATAGTTGTTTTGATGCGAAGTATTAGTTTCATATTGATAACATACAATATTACACCAGGCAATGTTAATTTACACGTGCGACAAGATGGACTATATATTTATTGATCTATCTTAAGTTGCGTTCAAATATGTTAAGTTATTTTGCCTCATAA
>JAWPHD010016620.1:0-48896 GCA_037043455.1 Cyrtodaria siliqua
TTCCGCCTTCTAATGTGATCTACTCGGCTACTGTTACACTTAATGATATTTGTCAAACGTATAAAACTAATTACTTGTATGTATATAATGTCCTCCTAAGGGAAGTCGTTAACACACTGTAGAAACGATCACTCTATTTTTCCAATATCTTTATCAAGGAAGATTTTTACAAAATACACTACATTTTTACATTTTAATCCGCAACAGTTAAAAATATCAAAAATATTAAAATATAAAAAATATCAAAAAATGATATTTTTAACTGTGTTGCGGATCAAAATGCAAACATAATCATAGTGTATTTGAAAAAGCCTTCTTGATAAACATCTAAGGATCGAAATATTGGAAAAAATAGAATGATATTTTCTACATTGATTTAATTAATTGTATGTATGCTAGTAATTTATTTGAGATGTAATATTACTTGCAGTAGCTTAGCATCACAGATCTACAAGAATAGTGTTACTAGAGTTGATGTCAATCATGAAATCCACTCATTGCTATGACAACAAGTGTTTCTGAATGGTTCAATATGAGTAAACATTTGAAAAAATCATAGCCCATCGGCTTTCTACCAGATCACTGAAGTTCATACACATATAAGTTATTAGAATTCTTGACATGGGTCATGGACTGATATTGCCTGCCTCAAAATTATGTTTTCCCATGCCGTCAGACAAATTTGTCTTACTGCATATTTTAGTTAGCAAATTAGGTATATTGTATAAAACATATTTTACCGGAAAACACAGGAAACACTTTAATACAATTACGAAATAAACAAACAAACAAAAAATCAAATGGAAACAGTTCCAGTAAACATCTAGAACATATTGTCACTGCAAATATAAGTCTCGGGTTACGATTGACGATTTCCCCACGGGTGCTTCAAACCTTCAATACACAAAAACAAAATGGCGGAAATAATGCTGCCGAACGCTGCCGAATCGTTGTGGAACCGCCGACGTTTTCATTCATGCCGATTTACTGACAAACTACTTTCTCTTAAACGAAAAGCCACCGGGTGTTAAAGGAACTTTTGATAATTTGGAAGGATAAGACAAACGAACTTATGTTTTGTCAATAAAATACCTGGTTTTCAAATAAATTTCTTTGTGCACATAACAGCACTAACAAGTTGAAGTATTGCCAAGCAATACATATCTGTCAAGCAATACATATCTGTCAAGCAATACATATCTGCCAAGCAATACATATCCTTACCGTGTATTGTGTAAGCATTAGACATTTTCATTTTTGGAGGTAATTAGTTTTCTCCTTGGATAACGTCACAGACCTGCCAATTAAATTGTTTTAAGATCAAGTTATAATACTAGTAATCACCACATTTTGCTTAAAATTAATACTCGGAAACGCATTTTATTTATAGTAACAGTGACATTGCCATTATTTGGACTAAATGACCCGAATAAAAATCCCGTGCTTTCTTAACATGAGCCACACCTTATGGTGAAGTTTTCGTCAACTCCCTTGAAGGAAAGTAAAGTTACTGTGCGGAAACCAATTCTCTATTTATATTATCAGTGACCTTGAACTTTGACCAAATAATCCGAATAACCATCTAGAGCTTTCTTTCCGTTAGCCGCACCTTGTCGTGAAACTGCGTTAAAACTTTTTGAGCGGAATTCAATTTTCTATCTTTAGAATCAGTGACCTTGACTTTTGACAAATGACCCGAATAACAATCCCAAATGTTATTTGTATGAGCCGAACCATGTGGGGGAAGTTAAAATAGAAACTAACTTTATTGCACGTAAACAGACGGGCAGACGTGACAGACGGAAGGACGGTGGAATGAGGCAGTGTACTCCTTTAGTCCTTACTGTCACGACCGGTAGGTGAATACAAATGTGCGACATTACCTTGACTTAATTACAACTTCCTACATCCCGAGTTGTCCAGTAGCTAGTATGTGGTATTATACCGATAGCTAAATCATGTTTATGGACAAATGCAACGCCAAATGTAGCGCCATGCTTTGACTAGGAGGTTAAGGTGAAAGTAGATTTGAGCGGGATGGGGATTCAGGATAAGGGTGCAGCCTGTCATTAAAGCAAAAATGCAGTGTAGACAACCATTAGAAGGACTGGCTATATTAACATTAATCCAAGTAATAAATATGACTGGTATGCGGTGGGTGGGGTGGAAAGAAAATCACAACCGTATGAAAAAATGTATGCTAAAGTATAATAATGTACCATTTGATCAGTTAAAGATTTGGCATTAACTTGCAGTGCTTTTCTTTGCTTAAATTATATAAATTTATCAATTTGCCATATAGGGAAATTTTGAACAATGACGTCATAGTTCTCAAGATGGCGGCTTCCATGCCCGTTTTAGAACAACCTTCAAATGGTCCCATCAAACGATTTTGATTATTATTTCACTCTTTCCCAAGTTTTTCAGAACTCTCACTAATAAATCTTGTTTGAGTATATTCCTACGTTACCCTTTAAATAACAAAATTTCAATTTCATAGTGTAGATTCATTTTTCACAATGTGTTTTATTTTTCATTATCGTTGCTGGTGATCGAGCCATATTTCATAATAAAGACACCGTACATATATATATTCATCCACCTGTGAATTTCTCTTTTTTTTTTAAGTTTGGCTATAAAGGGTGAAGAGCAAATTAGTTTGTTTGGTTTAAGGCACAAGCTGACATACAGTCAAGCCTGTATTAAGTGACCACTAAAGAGAAGAGGAGTTTTTGAACATCGTACAGTTCCAGGAGGCAAATATGCATGAACAATTAACAATACTCTCTCTTGGAATAGCCAAATTGATAAAGTTCTTAAACAATGTAATTCATTGTTATATCTGTTATTTCGCATAAAGATCTACCTTTCTATACCTATGCGTAAATTATGTCAATGCTTATATCTTACCCTATTTAGATTACTGTTGTGTGATATGGGGAAATTGTAATGTTTCTCTGGAAGATAAAATGGTAAGATTCCAAAAAAGAGCTGCAAGACTTATCCTTGATAAAGATTTCGAAATGATCAGGCTCCTGCCTATCTTAAAAATATGTTTAGTTTACTCTTACTTCAAATGTACATATGCGAAATTTAAGATAATCTTCAAATCTACAACTATATTTCCCCAGACCGAATAGTGAGTTGTTCAGAAAATCGTTTGCCTGTTCAGGCTCTAAAGTGTGGAACTCACTTCCTCACCATATGAAAAATGCCCAATATGTGAATCATTTAAAAACATTGTATTTACAGTGGACTAACCAATCGTATAATAATGACTAAGTCTTGCAACTCAGTTTGGACATATTTCCGTTACTGTATGCATGAATATACTACAATTCATTTTAAATGTATATCACATATCATTGTAAATATTGTATAAAATATGTTGTTGAGGGCCTCATGGAAGATTGACTAGTTTTAAATGAGTTATCTCGTTAAATAAAGTCTTTATTATTATTATTATTATGAAGTGTTTTTGTATGAAATAATTTATAGATGATTAAAATCAGCATTCAAGGACGACAGTCAACCACAAACACACACAGAAACAAAGAACAACTATAAAGATGCAAGATATGACTTCACAAACACATAAGGTTTACCAATAGGGCTATCACCTTAGAACGGTCAGTGGCAAAAATGTCCGCTCGCTGGGGGTTTAAACCAGGTTCTAGGGTGCAACAAACCTCATTCTTACCCTATTGTCATCCCAATAAACGGGACAGTATCAATAAAGACTTCCCCATCGCCAGGTTATAATCTCTAACAAACAAGGCACCATTAATAGGCGATATAAGTAAAACACATAAATGATCATGTATGTAATCATAATTTTAAAAAAAGCCTAGAAAGCCACAAACTATAGTTTGAGGTATCTGAACCGCGGTTATCAACAGTCACATTTTCGTTTGACACCATCTCTTCCACGACGTTACGGAAAACACAATTACTATAAAGTATATTCAAATACACTGTTGACAAAAATTTACAAAATCTATTTCGCTATTGTTCCAGTAGATTGATTCATAATACAACAGAGATGTGCACATTTATCAGATTTCGTCAGTGAAAATTCTTTTTGCGATAAGATAATCATGCAGTGTGGTGAAAAGAAACCACACACTTATATGGAGCTTTATTACAAACATAGCGAATAATACAACAAATTTAATGTTGCATAGTGATAGGGGCATTAATATCCTAGATATAGCTAATAGGTTCAAATGTCTTGGTGAAAAACAAGATAAACCCACGCGACATAGTCGGCTATAGTCTTATATTACTACCACTGATACAAATGTTTCAATTTTGGGGAAAGAAGGTCATAGCCTTGTAATTAATCTTGAACATTGTACTAGTATAAATGATATTACCAAGGGCGTAGCTGTACCTAAATCAGTGTGTACGCACAAGGTCTAGGAGGGTCCGGGGGCATGCCACGCCCCCGCTCCCCCCTCCCCGGAAATATTTTTTTAGAAGGAAGGCAAATCCTGCATTCTGACGGTATTTTAGGCAGCAAACAATATGTTTTTAACCCGCGATTTCAAGCTTTTTTAATCTGAGATTTCGCAACAAAAGCATCGGAACAGAACAAAATAACATATATTTTATTCGAAAACAGTTCGACTTTTATTTTCTGAAAAGACCACGAGTAAAAAAAAATGGTATGAGCAGACCATACCCTTCCAACCCCTACATACCCCACTCCCCCTCCCCCTCCTCAGTTTTTATTACATTTTTATGTTTTTGATTTCTGGGGACAAAGTGTAGGCATGTGCCTACAGTGCCTATAGGCAGCTACGCCACTGATTACTGGTCTTTGATAAGAGGAATATTCAATGACACGAGGAACAATCGAGACGGCAAAGCACTGACATTAAGACAGAGAGCTCATATTTTAACCAATCACATGGTGTCAGCTTGTCACAAGATCTATTAGACTTTAACCCTTAACCAGCTACATATATATAATGGACTGTTCTTTCTTTGAATTAAAACCATTCCATTTATGTGACAAATGGGTGTTTTGGGGGAAATGACTGATCAGCAGCCGGACATTGTAAAACCCGATGACTTGCAGGCAGATCTGGGTTTACAATGGACGCACAGGTTATTAAAGTCGTGCTGCTTAGAGGTTTAAGGGTTAACACATTTTAGCAATCTTATACCCACACTATTCAATAGCTTGAAACCACACTATTCAATAGTTTGAAACCACACTATTCAATAACTGAAACTTGTCAACAGTGTAGTATTCTAAATTGGCCATTTTGATATGAGGAAATGTAGGTGGGCATATTAATGGATGACATTAAGTCATAATAATTAAATTAGTAAATATATTGTGTCATTGCTAACTACAATAGATCTAAAGCGTTGTAATGAAATATATTCTTCTGGAGTCAGAAGAATCAAACTGTTTAAAGAAACTAACCCGTCAAATAACGGCAAAATTTCACTACAAAATCGTTTATCAAAACACTTTCCAGGTGTTCAGGTCATATACTAATGTATATGGGCCGATTATAAGTATAGGTTTATTCAGGAGTTCTTAAAATACCCGTGAGTGAATTTAATAAAATAAATTATGAGTTGGTAACTTTCATTTTGGGGTTTGGTCTGGCTGGTGAATGCCGTTTATACTGTGTCTTTGGAGTTTGGATTCTCAAATTATTAGGTTATATACATGTAGATATGTACCTCGTCGTCAGTAGGTTTAGAAACGGTGAACATATGTTTACATAATTTGGCTGTTGTTGGCGGAATACACACGTTAATCAAATCTCATTATCAGTATATCTAGTGTTATTCAGGGCCTCTCCAGAGAGATGGAAAGGAGACATATGACGTAGTGAAAGTCTGAGTTTCAGACTCCCTTTTTTCACCTAGGATATTCATCCTGTTCTTGCATCCATTTTTTATCGCTTTTACCTTTAGTACCGTATTGGAAATCTCGCCTGATTTTCATTTCGGTACAAATCCGGTGTGCATTTGGACACAATGTATCATCTGGTATAATGGATAATCTAGGAAAAGCAAATGTACTGAAACTGTGTGTAGGTAATGTCTTTTAATTAAGACACATTTGCGTAATAATATGTTTTTCTTAAAAAAATGTATATGCAACAAATTAAAAGAAAAGTTGAGACATGATTTTATTTAGTTTTTATATATCATGAACACATATACTTATAGGATTTCAAGCATAGATAACAAATTAACAAATAATTGATATAGTACCAAACTTTAGTTTTATTACCTAACAAGAGGCCCAAGAGGGCCTGTGAACGCTCTACTGGCTTTTATACCATTGATGAATCGAGTCGTACTACATGGTGTCTAGAGTGTACACAAGGTTTTTCAAGTATTTGACCTAGTGACCTAGTTTTTGACCCCATGGGACCCATTTTCGAACTTGACCAACATATAATTAAGACAACATTTCGACAAAGTTTCATCAAGATCGGGTCAGAAATATGGCCTCTAGAGTGTACACAAGGTTTTTCAAGTATTTGACCTAGTGACCTAGTTTTTGACCCTGTGTGACCCATTTTCGAACTTTAGCAAGCTATAATTGAGACAAATATTCTGACAAAATTGCATCAAGATCGGGTCAAAAATATGGCCTGTGTACACACGGTTTTTCCAAAGTTTGACCTAGTCACCTAGTTTTTAACACCATGTGACCCATTTTTGAACTTGACCAAGATATAATTAAGACAAACATTTTGACAAAGTTTCATCAAGATTGGGTCAGAAATACGGCTTCTAGAGTGTACACAAGGTTTTTCAAGTATTTGACCTAGTGACCTAGTTTTTAACCCCATGTGACCCATTTTCAAACTTGACCAAGATATAATTAAGACAAACATTCTGACAAAGTTGCATCAAGCTCGGGTCAAAAATATGGCCTCTAGAGTGTACACAAGGTTTTTCCAATATTTGACCTAGTGACCTAGTTTTTAACTTCATGTGACCCATTTTCGAACTTGATCAAGATATAATTAAGATAAACAATTTGACAAAGTTTCATCAAGATTGGGTAACAAATATGACCTCTAGAGTGTACACAAGTTTTTTTCAAGTATTTGACCTAGTGACCTTGTTTTTGACCCCACATGACCCATTTTTGAACTTGACCAAGATTTTATTGAGACAAACATTCTGACAAAGTTTCATGATGATTGCATCAGAAATGTGGCCTCTAGAGTGTACACAAGAAAAGTTAACGGACGACGGAAAACGGACAACACACCATCCCATAAGCTAAAAACAAACTTTAACGAGCTGTTATTAACATTAACAATCTGGTAAAGTTTGGTAAAGATCGAATGAAAAAAAATATGGCGTCTAGAGTGTACACAACGTTCTACAAGTATTTGACCTAGTGACCTAGTTTTTGACCCCATGGGACCCATTTTCGAACTTGACCAAAATATAAATAAAACAACATTTCGACCAAGTTTCATCAAGATCGGGTCAGAAATATGGCCTCTAGAGTGTACACAAGGTTTTTCAAGTATTTGACCTAGTGACCTAGTTTTGGACCCTGTGTGACCCATTTTCGAATTTTAGCAAGCTATAATTGAGACAAATATTCTGACAAAATTGCATCAAGATCGGGTCAAAAATATGGCCTCTAGAGTGTACACACAGTTTTTCCAAAGTTTGACCTAGTGACCTAGTTTTTAACACCATGTGACCCATTTTTGAACTTGACCAAGATATAATTAAGACAAATATTTTGACAAAGTTTCATCAAGATTGGGTCAGAAATACGGCTTCTAGAGTGTACACAAGGTTTTTCAAGTATTTGACCTAGTGACCTAGTTTTTAATCCCATGTGACCCATTTTCAAACTTGACCAAGATATAATTAAGACAAACATTCTGACAAAGTTGCATCAAGCTCGGGTCAAAAATATGGCCTCTAGAGTGTACACAAGGTTTTTCCAATATTTGACCTAGTGACCTAGTTTTTAACTTCATGTGACCCATTTCCGAACTTGATCAAGATATAATTAAAATAAACAATTTGACAAAGTTTCATCAAGCTTGGGTAACACGTATGACCTCTAGAGTGTACACAAGTTTTTTCAAGTATTTGACCTAGTGACCTAGTTTTTGACCCACATGACCCATTTTTGAACTTGACCGAGATTTTATTGAGACAAACATTCTGACAAAGTTTCATCAAGATCGGGTCAAAAAATATGGCCTCTAGAGTGTACACACGGTTTTTCCAAAGTTTGACCTAGTGACCTAGTTTTTAACACCATGTGACCCATTTCTGAACTTGACCAAGATATATTTAAGACAAACATTTTGACAAAGTTTCATCAAGATTGGGTCAGAAATACGGCTTCTAGAGTGTACACAAGGTTTTTCATGTATTTGACCTAGTGACCTAGCTTTTAATCCCATGTGACCCATTTTCAAACTTGACCAAGATATAATTAAGACAAACATTCTGACAAAGTTGCATCAAGCTCGGGTCAAAAATATGGCCTCTAGAGTGTACACAAGGTTTTTCCAATATTTGACCTAGTGACCTAGTTTTTGACCCCACATGACCCATTTTCAAACTTGACCGAGATTTCATTGAAACAAACATTCTGACAAAGTTTCATGATGATTGCATCAGAAATGTGGACTCTAGAGTGTACACAAGCAAAAGTTAACGGACGGACGGACGGACGGACAACACACCATCCCATAAGCTCTGCTGGCCCTTGGCCAGTAGAGCTAAAAATGAATATCATTTGATAAATGTATCATCAACACACAATCTCTCTCTCTCTCTCTCTCTCTCTCTCTCTCTCTCTCTCATTAAATAAAACACATATACATTGCGCCATTGCATAATATATATTGCAATTATTCAATATTGCATCAATGTATGACAAATATTATCTATTTACCAAGCAGAAATTTAAAATAGCAATGCGTTGGTCAATATATGTGACTTGTTCATAACGACACATCTACAATTTATAAATACTGATAACACTTTTCAAACATCAACGCTGATGTCGAATGCTCATTATTTTATAATAAACGCGCAAATGTTGTACGTCATATATAACAAAACAGGTAAATATGTCAAGACTTGGCTGTCTCTGTTGGCCATTCATCATGACTCTTGTTAAATAGTCATACTATCCCGTTAACAAATATATATATATATATATACAGAACAGAACATATATTTTATTTTGACTTAAGCATATACAGCTCATCGTCATACAAAATCATGGTTTCAATGAATAGCGAGTTGTTTTCTCTATGTGCTGACATGCTTACATTGAAACAAATTGAAACAAATGTATCTATTGTTTAATATTTAAAAATAAACCATTAATTAAATATCAAAACAAATAAGTATGATAAAGTCAAACAAGATAATAGTATGACTGTCCCAGCAAGTCTTATTGTTATCTTGTTCAACGGTGATATTATCTTGTTCACCAGTCATATAATCGTGTTGAACTGCCTCACTAGCTTGATTCAGGTAAATGTTCGCTTCAAGTCACATACCCCTCCAACGTGAGCTCTTTCCTCCGCCGCAAAACGTAATTCGATTTGTCTAGTACTTTCTGAGATTAGCCCTTTCAAAATGTACACGGTCATAGATTTCTTTCGTTTCCAAGACTCTGGGAGGGCTAAGCTCAGAAAGTTCTATAGACAAATCGAATTACAGTTTATGTCGGAGGAAAGAGTTGACTTTGGAGGGTTATGTGCTCTTTGTTGAATAACATTAGAAAAATATTAAGAACGTTATGCAGCGAACACCTACCTGAATCGAGCTTTTTGTTTACAATTGTTTGCCGTGAAACTAAACCCTGAAATGAGCGAATATTGACGTTTCCTGTTTCATTGAAAGAAAAAGGATCTTGTAAATGCGTATGCAATATACACATCTTTATATTATGGGAATGACAAGCATGAGATGGAATGCATTGTTAACGCTGTAATTGGTTTTCAGCAGATATACTTTTACACAAGAGTTGCACGCAACATGATGTCTCGCCTAAAGAAATATGTCCATCATACATGTTTCAAGCGACCTTCATCTTGACAAAATCTAGGGTTTATAGTCAAGCAAGACTGTCAGTATATCGTACCGTAGCATTCGCAAAAGAAGAAAAAACACAAAAGTTCATCATTTATAAAGGTCCTGCATTATTATCAGGAGTCAAACATTTAAAACTGAATGTGACAACATTTTTACCGTAATTGATTAGTCAAAGTCTATAATGAACATTATGCAAAGTGCATGCCGGTACTCTATGGACTTAAAGATTGTTTTAAATTATAATTTTTGTTACAGTGTATTATAGGAAACTGTTAATGTTCCATCTATATTTATGAACTACTTCACTTAAATTGATAATTGTATACTTTATTATGTTTTAAATTAGGCCCCAAAGCCTGATGTACTCGAGTTCCCTTTAATACCTGATAGCTATCTGCAGAAACTACACATTGGACTTGATGTAACATTTAAGTAACTTGCCAATTTGTATTGTTTCAGGAACTGACAGTGAATTAATCTGCATGTTTTATCAAGAAATGTCAACTCATATTAATATTAATGTAATTCTGTTGCTGGTTTTAGCATGGCAGTATGTTACAATGGCAATGGCAAATTGTATACATTCATTCATATCATTATCTTAAAGGGACATATGGCAATCTTGAAGTGTTTATGAAGCATTGCAATTATTGTTTCGATTTATATATCCAGTATTATATTCACTTGCATATAAATAAATTAAGTTTTCAATGTTTCTCACTGATTTTACCATAAGTTAAAGATACATTATTAAAGTGCATTATTATCAACAGTTAATTACATGTAAAATAATTTACTTCATATTTATTTTAGTGTAATTAATATTAATGATTGAACAAATACAAGTTATGCAGAAAAACTAGTGTGACGTTGTGATTTTAAAACGTTCAGATTGTCATGTGTACCTGTAAGAGAATTTATAATACAGATAAACTTTACTAGAGTATCAAATTACCCAGCTGCCAACAATAAATTAAGCCCCAGTGATGTGGTGGCTGTATCAATTATCACTTATCAGGGAAAATATCATACATATAATTAATGTAATACTGTTCTGTACTGCTATGAAAGACCCATTTTTACTCAATTGTTATTAATTCTTAAACTTCCATAAATAGTAGCAATAACTGTTGCTTTTATCGAAGTTCATTTTCTGGCAGTCTGTTAGAATGGCAATTACATTTAACAGTCTAATCACCATGGCAAATGCTATCAAGACAGTATTTAAGGGAATTTGTAATATTTATTGAATTTAATAAATGAGTCAATAAGAAAAAGATTTGTTATTTGTTTAAACATATTTTTATCCAAAATATTTACAACCTTATATATGTTACACTGATTGGAATTAAAGTAAAAAGTTAACCTTCCAAAGATAGACACTTTTGATAAACTTTTGCTTGGGTATTAAATTACCCATCTTGTTGCAGTAGCTACATAAAAAAGATAATGCAATTAAGTTCCTGTGAAACCTTATAAAACTCACATGAAAATTGGAATGTGTATGCATTTAAAATAGAAGAAAGCTATACAGATTATGGCTGGACAAGAACAATGAATTTATGGCTGGACAAGAACAATGTCCAGTGAGTTTATATATGAGATTTTGAACAATGTACATTGCTGCAGTGCTGAGAAAACAATGTGAAATTTGGAGAATATACATTTATTAAAGTGACCCTGACCTTGACCAAGGGTCAGTTGGAGGGCTGTTAACATTTCGGTTAACATTTCGGTTAAGTTCTTATAACTTTTTGTCCTTGGGAGTAGAATGTTCAAATTTCATATATAACCTCCTGGTCATTGCCCGTCTTAATGCTAATAACTTCCAGCCCTGCAACTGACCGTGGGTCGGAGTCAAGGTCAGTAAAATACATGTACCGTCAATATTTATGTTAAAATTTGGTGACGTGACATATAGGAGGTTATATATGAAATTTGAACATTCTACTCCCAAGGACAAAAAAGTTATAATACAATATGTTGACGCCGTCGAGCCCGCCAACATGAGCGGCACCTATGTCTCGCATTTTTTCAAAAGGCGAGACAATAAAAAATACATAATATAGGAACAATACAACATCCGTTAGAGTATTGAATTCGCCACTCGTGAGAATACTGTTTTGGTTGCATCTTCCACTGAAAAAAACAAATATCCTCTATATATTTTTAGGCTTTCCAGTGATTTATATAATTTTCTCAATAAAATAAATGTGATAATCCACTGTTTTCAAACAGTGAAATTACCATAAATAAATTTCGCTGTTTTTGGAACTACTTTTTCTAAAGTAATTATATCCCTTCAAAAAGCTGTTATTCATACCCCAGTTTGCTGATAGTTGTATGTTTGCCGTGATAATTATATATTTCATAGAATTTTGCATAAACTTTGATGTTTACGAAAAATATTTTTACCGAAATAAACAATTCCAGAACTATTTGTTGTCGTGTATTAACTAGTGACCTGTAGTGAAGCGGTTATACATTGGACCTACCAGTGGGAATACAAATGTGAAATAGACGCAAAAACACTGATGGAAGCATAAAATAAAAAAATATATATTATTTTTCAGTGGAAGATGCAACTTTATTTCATCTCGTGAAGCTCCCAAAACAGTATTCTCACGAGTGGCTCTCACGAGTGGCTACTCTACGCCACTCGTGAGAATACTGTTTTGGGTCGATGAAATAAAGTTGCATCTTCCACTGAAAAAAACGAATATCCTCTATATCATTGACTGACTTAATCTACGGAATGTTTTAACGAGTTGATTGATGAATGTGATTGTATGGCAGATGGTTATTACAAACAAGTGAATCAAGTTTACACGCCTTGCTATTTTGTTTACTAAATGGAATGTAGGTATACATCAAACAATCTTCATTATTGGGAGTTCTGAGAAATTTCTAAAGGAGTGAAACAATTATCGAAATCGGATGACAAAAAAAGAAAATCATTTGAAGGTGTTTTTTTTTACAACGGACAAGGAAGCCGCCATTTTGAGAACTATGGCATTATAGTTTTAAACTAGCATATATGAAATAGTTACAAATATCATCAGTGATAATTTACTGATTTAAAGAAAAATAATAACTCCAACTGTATGAAAAATAATCATATTAAATTGTAATAATATATTATATGACCAGTAAATGATTTTGCACTCATTTGCAGTGATCTTCTTTGCTTTAAATGATATTTATTAATATGCCATATATGGCAATTTAGAACTATAAAGTCATAGTTCTAAAAATGGGGGCTCACATGTCCGTTTTAGAACAATCTTCAAATGGTCGTATTTGTTTTGCTTATCATCTGATTTTGATAATTATTTCATCTTTTCCAACGGTTTTCAAAACTCTCAATAACAAAGATTGTTTTGCTGTATGGCTAAATTCCATTTACGTTTTCTGTTAGTTTAGTTCATTCTCCATGTACATCGAGATAAAATATGGAGAATGGGCCTAGAACTTTCTCACCCTGAACTGCAGAGTTGCTGCAAATTCTATTGTAGACACTCCACTTTATTATTGTATCTGCCTGTCGACAGCAATTAGTAAAATTCAAAACATATTTTCTTTGATATATTCAAAATATATTTATAATAATTTGAAACTGATGAAAGTTCGTAGAAAATAAATAACGGGACATCGGAAGTTTTAAGGCTCAAATTCCTATATGCCAGAGAGTGGTTCAGGAAGGTCATCCGTATCCACGGTCACCTTGATGAATATGGTATCATCCTTCAGAAAGCCATTGGATGGCTTTGTCAGACTATCCAGACTTATAAACAGTGGGCATCCAGTCGCTATGTTCTTCATCGATGTTGGTCGTCGGAAGGAAGAACTTGACGCATCAGGTAAAACCGAATCCAACACATGCTCCTCGCCGTTCTGGTTGCCTAGGCAAAACGAGACTCGCTGCTTAAATGGCCAACTCTGTAAGGCATCATACTGACCCCTCATGATGACAAAGAACAGAGAAAGGTGCGAACCCTTTCCCATTCCGTCTCCATTGGGATAGAGGCGTGCGCACATCTTGAAACCACGAAAACTTGTGTAGAATAACGGAGAGAATATACTGATGTTTCGACCATTGATGGCGTCTTGCTGTTTCTTGCTGAATTCCGTCACCTTCCAGATGAAAGTTCCATCATAGCTAGCTGACTCAAGAGACTGCACCCTAAACTCCAGCTCCTCAACAGCAATATCTTTCAGTACAAGGGTCCTCTCAAGGGCTCTCAGTTTCTGTGTGTTCTGATCTACTGTTTCCTGTGTCTGTCTTATTAACTGTTCAAACGTCTCCATACCTCTAACCGTTTTATCCAAGTCATTGCAAAGAGCGGATGCGATAATTTCAAATGTCCCTGTTTTGATTTCCAGTGCCTCACATCTGGCGCTGACTGTGGTTTGGTATAGCTCCACTGCTTGACGAATCTTAAGGTCGATGTTCTGGCCAAGATTAATCACATCAACAAGCTGCCCTTCTATTGCAGCTATTCTGTTTTCTATTTCTTGTATTTGACCTTGTATTCTGGCTCCCATCTCGTTGATGCTGGTACTTGTGTTGACCTCCGTCTGACTAACTTGATTGTTTTCCATATTCATTACCATCCAGTTCAAGTGATTTGGGATGTCAGTGTTGATAGGTTCTCTGAAAAAGTTGATTGTGAATATAATAATACGTCAAAATCGTGAATATAGCTATGGGATACGAATACTCAGGATACTGAAGAAACGTAAATACACATTTCATGGAATGATATGTTAATAACTACAAAATTGTCTTTAAAAACGGGTTTAGCATTTTTACCAACTTTAATTTGAAGGTTGTTTTCGGACTAGTTAGAACATGATGAAAACTGAAAACATGACAGGTTGTACATATTTCTACACACTCACTTATAGTTCAAGTTTCAATACATATAATCCTGAATTAATCATAGATCATATCAATCATACATTTTAATCAATAATCCAAGGATATCAAAAAACAAACGAAGTTTATGTGAGGATGTATTTGAATGTTGAAGAAATAATATTTGGAATAGAACATCTGACAGTATACCCTCTGACAAATATTTTTTTTTTATAATGAAATTTTATTATATCAAATATTTTACAGTATGTAACATTAATAATATGCAAACAATTCATCATTAAAGGTTCATATTCATACAATTCTAGCATAGCAAGTTTTTCGAGCATTTGATAAGTACATACAATGTCTATGTCCAAATAGTGTCCTCTTACTATTGATACATACTAGTGTGTGACATAGATTTAGTTTCAATATAGTTTTTATTCATACATCTCTATCTTATAGTGTTTTAAGTCTATATATACATTATATTAATCACTATTTTAGACTTGTTTTTTCCCTTTCTAACTGAAATATATTACATGCATAAATTGTTCGCTCATTTTTATATTCTACGTACAAATATGTGATACAATAATTGTTGTTGTGTCTTTTTTCTCACATGCACGCACGCTCTCAAACACGTTCTTCTTACACACCCACGTACGCTCAAGGGCACGTGTGTTCACTCACACACCTACACAAACACACATATACACACAACCGCCCACTCATTTGTACCAGCAGGAAGTGAATAAAGGAAGAGAGAAGAAAGAAAAATTGCCTTGTTTTCTATTTCTTTGATAGGATTTATATGATATTTAAAAAATTACTCCATTTTAAGTTGTGTTGTTGTATTTTATCATGCATCATTGCTATTTGTTTTTCAATATCGATTCGTTTTGAAAGATAAACAATAAATAGTTCGCATCTAGGAATGGTCTGTCTACACTTATTTACAAAAACATAGTATTTAGCACACAGAATGACAAAATTATAGGCTTGTTTATAAACATGTATATCATTTATTCCAAAAGATATTGTTTGAAAATTAAATGTAATATTTACATTTCTTGCATTTAAAAATAATGCCAGTTCAGTCCAAAACGTTTGTGTTTTGGTACATTCCCAAAATAAATGTTTTATATTCTCGACATACATATTACAGAAATCGCATAGATTATAATTAACTAGTTTCTGCTTTAGAAGTAATTTATTTGTTGGAATAATTCTAAAGAGATATTTGTATTGAACATTTCTTAATTTTATATCTATGGTCGTTTTAAAAGTTTGTAAATATATTGTTCTCCAGTCTAATTCAACATTAGGGAAAAGGTATTCCCATTTCTTCTGTGGGGCTATATCAATGTCAATATCATACTGTAGCTGGTGATTGTATAGGAACTTATTTGTATGTTTGGATTTAATAAGTTTTTCTATGAGTCGATTTCCCCTCATGAAACTTATATTTTCATGTTTTAATTTAGTTTTCCATTCTTTTGGTATACTTGATATTAATGATGAATATTTCAGAAAGTCTGATGCTTGAATGTTATATAATTCAGTAAAGTATTCAAATGGATAAAACTGTTTTGTTCTGAAATCATAAATATGCTCTATGTGTTTTATACCTTTATCGTACCATTTATTGTAATATATTGTTTTATTTAAAATCTTAATTTCAGAATTATTCCATAATATTTGTTTGCTGATGCATTCTTCCTTTTCGTTTGATTTTATTTTGCACCACGATATGAGAATATCTGTCAAAAATGTATTTTTTTGAAAATTATTTTTAATGTCCTTTTCTTTCAAATTGCAATCAAATATAAAATCTCCTCCATGTTTTTCAAGTTCTTTCATATATATATATTTCCATGTTCCATTATTATTGCAGTCCAAAATTCTTTTTATCCAGCTTGCCTTTAATGAGTAGATGAATTTTGTAATATCAATCATTTTAAGACCTCCTTTTTCATAATCTTTCATTAACGTTTTCCTTTTGATTTTATCCGGTTTTCCATCCCATATAAATTCGTACATACTATGTATTATTTGATTTATTTTATCTACAGGTGGAATAGGTAAGACGGAAAGAGGATAAATTAATTTCGGAAGTGCAAACGATTTTATTACAGTAATTTTACCCAATAATGTCAGTTTTCTATGTTGCCATTGCTTTAAACAGTTTTTAAAATCTTGCAATTTAGGTTCGAGATTTAAAGCTGTTATGTTTGCTTTGTTCGTATGAAAGACCATTCCTAGAGCTTTTGCTTGCTCAGAGCTCCACTGGTAGTGTTTTTGTTCACAATATTTAATACTAGAGGTTTTAAGCGACCCCGCTCTTAAAACGTTGCATTTTTTAACATTTAGATTTAGACCGGATGTGTGGCTGAAATTGTCTAAAACCTCTATTAACTTTTCAAACGATTTTCTAGTTCCATCTGTAAAGAATGTTGCGTCGTCTGCAAATAAGGTATTTTTTACTTCTTGTCCAGCAATGTTAATTCCTTTTATTGTTTTATTATTTGTTATTTCATATGATAGCAGTTCAATGCACATTATAAATATTACGGGAGATAACGGGCATCCCTGCCGAACGCCTCGTTGTATTAAAAATGACGACGATGTATGTCCATTGTTTGTTACGCAGCTATTTGCATTTTTGTAAAACAGTTTTACCCAGTTAATAAGAGAATCCCCAAAATTTAAATGTTTAAGTGTTTCAAATAAAAACGTATGATCTAAACTATCAAAAGCTTTTTCAAAATCTGAGAATAATAATAAAGCCGGTAGTTGGAGTTCGTCTACATATTCAAGTATTTCAAATAGTAATCTTATATTTTCTCCAATGTACCTACCCTTAATAAAACCTGTTTGAGCACTACTAATTATCGACGATATTACTTTTTTAATTATGTTGGCAATAGCTTTAGTTGCAATTTTGTAATCTACATTTAATAAACTTATAGGTCTCCAATTTTCTAGAAAGGATATGTCTTTGTTAGGTTTAGGCAGAAGTGTAATTATACTTTGTTTTTGCAGTTCTGTCATTTCCCCTGTTGTAAACGAATAATTGATTGATTTTATATAAAATTGTTTTAAATGATTCCAAAATATTTTGTAAAACTCTGTAGTGAGTCCATCTGAACCCGGGCTTTTATTATTATTCATGGCTTTTAGAGCATTTGCACATTCATATTCGGTTAACATACCGTCACAAGTATCATTTTCTTCTTGGGTTAAACGTTTCATTGAATTATTAAAAAAGTTAAAATTTGATGTTTTTATGATTTTTTGTTTGTATAATCGTTCGTAAAACCGTTTTTGCTCGTTTAGTATATCTAGCTGATTGGTAATATTTTTTCCATTTATATTAACTTGTGAAACCGTTTTAGTTTCCGATTTTTTCTTTTCTAAATTAGAGAAAAGCTTACTATTTCTTTCATTGCTTTCGACCATTTGCGCTTTAGAACGAATAATAATTCCATTTATTCTGTTGTCTATAATGTCATTTAATTCTGCTTGTTTTCTGTCTTTTTCCAGTTTTAAATCATCCAGAGAATCATTGTCTACTATATTTTGCATTCGAATATCTAAGTTTTCAATATCTTTTTGAAGTTGTTTTTCTTGCTTGTTATCACATTTCTTTTTATATGTTGCATATCGTATTGTTTCATTCCTAATAGAACCTTTTATTACTTCCCATAATGTGTTTGGATTTGCGTCTTTGTTAATATTTGCGACCTCTTCGATAATGTTTTTAATATTTTCTTGATAATCTCTTTCTAGAATTAAGCTATTGTTCATTTTAAAATACCCTGGACCTCGTTGCTGCACATTAAGGTCTAGATTTAATGTAATAAGTGAATGATCTGTTTTATAGCTGACAAATATTTACTTAAATTAAAAAGTTCTTTCTTCCATGAAGATTGTAGCAGTGTTACTAATTTAAATATATCTTTTAGTATATAAAATATTCAGATAATTTTCATATCAAAAATTATATTTAACATGTCTATACAAACTTGATAGTACTCTATTTTTTTATAGATCAGTGTTCCATTTTTGAATAAAGCAATCCACCAATCTCAGTTTAAAGCTAGCATCATACAAAATGTTGATGGCTCATACCATACATACATAAAGCCATACGTATTAAGCAGAGATTTTACATTGGATAACAAATTGTTTAAACCACTTCCACAATCAGATAATAAAGATTTATATATACTAGTAGATGATAAAATTATATTTTCTGTTGTAACTAATTTCAACCAATATCTATTTTAGTTATCTTATGATATATGGATAACGCCTTTACCTCCTTTACGGAAAACTATAACCTTTGTTTTTTCAGTATTTACTTCCAGGCCCCAAGTTTCACATTATTGATATAAACGATTTAAGCTTATTTGCAGATCTTGCGGAGTATTACCTATTAACACCATATCATCAGCAAAAAAAAGAGTAAAATTAAAGAAATATCATCTAATGATCAACCACTTTCTATTCTATTTGCAAATATAACTCTAAATCTTCAATAAACAATGCAAACATGATCGGAGACAGTATCAACCGACTGAAAGCTAAAAAAATATCCGAGAAAGAAAAGAACCGCAGTATTTAATGAATGATTTACCAAATTTATATAACTTTAACCACAGTGCATTTCTATAAATAGAATCAAACGTATTTTTAAGGTCTATAAAAGCACAATAAAGCCGTTTTTTATTGTTTAGAATTTTTTCAATTATACTATGAAGCGCTAAAATTACATCTACCGTTGATCTCCCAACTAAATTCCTTTATGTTTATTTCGCTCTTCGGGGCATTTAATTTTATTAGATACTGGGACCATACGCCGTACGACATGGGGAGGTAGTGCACTCTATGTCCACCGCCATATGCATGCCATCTTCGGGATGGTTAAAATTGTGTACTATTGATTTTATGAATATTGAGTTCTGCTCAACCCGGGGCTAGAGGGCGTGAGCGGTAGCTAGCATATTTCACTATCGCTCATGAACAGTCTCAATCAAACCGAGACTGCAATATTTCGTATGTGTCATGCTCGGCCGTTTCCAAAGGTCCATTATCATACTCTTTTTCATAAAGCCAAATTGTGCGTCCAATACAGTATTATTAATCTCACACCATTTATTAATCCGGGTGTTCAAAATACTTGTAAAACGTTTTCCCATACAACTTACTAGAGTTATTCGCCTGTAGTTATTAACCACGTATTGATCACCTCGCTTTTGTAAGGAGTCATTATAAAACCTTCAGTCCATTCATCCGGAAAATATTCTAAATCAAATATTGTGTTAAAATGTCAGTTATATGCCCAGATAAAATATCGCAAGTTGAGATGAAACATACCTGCAGATGGGCATACGTGATTTCACCTATCACATTAAACGCAGATTAAAACTATACAGTTACAGGCGGAAGCCCTATTGTCAACCCTTTTGTGTTTTTGATGTCTTATTTTTTATTTATGTCAAGGCAATGAAATATCAATGAATTAAACCAAGCCTGGGGTGTGTATTGATTTAACATTCCAGACAAAATAGGCTCGACATTTAATCTAAATTAATGCCGGTTGTCAACAGACCTTCACAAAGGCACCAAATCTTGATTTTGTGTGGTTATAACTGTATCAATTCAAATATAGAGTCGGCTGCTTCAGCATGTGTAGTTGACAGACAGGATGTGTGCAGCAGTGGTAATTTGATAGGCCCCTCCTACAAATATGTACTACCCTGGCAGTAAATGTTGGGGGTTTAAAGGCCAGGGTTGAGTATTACAACCCAAAAATGGTCCTCAGAGAAACTTTTCTGATCAGTGTATGCATTATGCTGCTCGGAGAGGTTTAATCACAAATTTCTAAATAATAAAGCATTTTTTAAAACCATAAAATGTGGCATGTAAATACACTAAACATTACTCTATACAGATGTTTCAAAATAATTATATATTATAAATGTATTTATTTTCTATACTTTCTAGAACAAACTTTTAATTCCAAACTGTCAAATTTTTAATGTTGGTGCATCTATTACTAGCTGTACCTGTAAAATAACACCAGTGATATGTCAGAATGCTGAAACCCTAATCTTGAAGCAAAATACTAAGCTGGTTACAGTGTATACATACTGGTGGTAGAGCCTACCGATGTCTGGGGTTTAATATGAGAATATTTTTTCAGTCACAACTATTTGCTTTGTGAGACCATATATATAAACATTATTCTATCGGTAAGTGGTTAGTGAAGTTAATTTCCCAAGCTAAATATGCTTATTACATTTAAGTCTTTGATAGTTAAAAAGTTTACGGAAGTGAAAGACCGCTAGTCACCTACATGGTGACATCACTGTAGCAGTGACGAATGATTTGTAGGCATAATATGGATGTATTGAGCACAAGGAGAGTCTGAGAGAGAGAGAGAGAGAGAGAGAGAGAGAGAGAGAGAGAGAGGTTGTGTTTAGAGAAATACAAAAGGAAAGAACAAAAGAAGAGTCGTATTACATCTTAGACATCCTTTTTAAAGAAGTACATATTATATCATTGTTATGTGGTCATTAATTCGATACTGTCTACGTTTGACTTTTAACACATAATTATCTCAAATGAATACACTAGCAAGCAAAGTCGCTGAGTAATATAATTGAATACTCGTAAGCAAATGCTCGCAAACCTTGATGCGAGGTGATAATAACACAGGTATCTGATCTCGTCATTGTATGTGCCAAAAACCTTGTATGTGAATCTAATTCCTGTCACAAAATTGTGTACATTATGCATAAATCGTAAATCATAAATTTACATTCATATATTTCTATTTATATGTAGATGGAAGACCGTCACTGTGCATACTATTCACGAGTTCCCACAGCTGTTAGAGTTGTGTGTGTGTGTTTTCCCGGTGGTTCTAATTTGAAGCGGACGATATTCTGATTAAATGATTGAATATTTTCCAAATTACAAACATATGTGCTACGAACATTATCGCCAATGTCTGTGTTTAATGTTCCAACAAGAATCTTTAAGGGAAAAATAAAAATGACTAGCATGATTTAATTCCTGTCACAAAAGTGTTTAACTTCTACAATAAATTGCATTGTTGCATTTAAGAATTTAAGCACGCTTGAACATTCCGCGATAATATGAACCGATCGTAAAGTCGTAAAGTATCGCTTTACAGGCTGATGACACAAGATTACCGCCGTGCATAATAAAGATAAGAGATCACAAATGTGTTTGTGTATGATGGCTTCCCATTTGAAGCTGACATAGTTCAGGAGTTCTGGCCTGGAATTAGCCAACCATTCTTCTAGCTATTGTTAGACTTGAGCTCAAGTACTGAAAATTCGTTCACAAATATTTCCATGACCTTCAAAGACAAACAATCGTGTAAGAAGTTGCTATTTATTAGTATGCATCCTATTTATACATAGCAGCTTGTTATGAACGTTTATTCTGTAAACTTATAGAAAGATTTGTGATTGAAATTTGCATACTTGAGCTTAAGAATATTCTCAAGAATGGTTGGTGAATTCAAGGCCTGATGTATACATGTTTTTGTTTTTTCCAATGTGATGATTTGTCGCCATTCATTCATATGTAAATGTATTTTGTAACATGTTGCTTATGCTTTCATATATATGAACCTAATCAGAATCAATGAGTCTCCATTAAATGTTTAGATATTTTCAAAATTACAAACACGTGTGTTTATCCGATTGTTTGCTATTATGGTGACACTATACTTTAATTGTAATTGAAACAGGTTTACTTTATTATACACCGGACAGGCTGTGGACCCTATGATGACATTTACCTAAAGCCCAAAAGGACGGTGACGTTTGATGTTTGTCTGAAATCTTGTCTTGTCGTGCCCTCAATGGTTTATTCTCTTGTTACTCTGGCTTCTCCCAAATCATTGAGTACCTTCTTTGTGGCTTTCTAGGCTATTTTGTTTTGTGTTTATATATAAACGAGCATATTTATGTTTTACTTATATTGCCTATTAATGCTGCCTTGTTGGTTAGAGAATAGTTCATGGCGGGACACTGTTCCGTTTTACTCGGATGACATTAGGGTAAGTGTGAAGTTTGGTGCACCCCATAACCTGGTTTAAACCCCCAGCGGCCTTTTTTTGCCACTGACCCTTGCAAGGCGTTAGCCCTATTGTCAACCCCTTTGCGTTTGTGACGGCATATGCCTTTATTCCTTATTAACATTGCCATTCATGTTTGTCGTTTTGCGTGTTTTTGGGTTTACTGTGTTCTGTGAAAGCTGCATTTCCTGTTCGACTTCTATACTTATTTGTACTGTAGTATTCCTTACGTAATCTAAGCGGCCTCAGTGGCAAAGTGGATAAAAACTTGCGCTTTAGAGCTAAAGATCTCTGTCCCTCCTGGATTCGCTCCCTGGTGGAGGCATATCTGGAGAAAAACGTCATCTATAGTCTCATCTCCCTCTAATGGTGCTCTCCCAAAATAACCCAATACGAAGTGTTAACGGGATGAAAACCCTCATTTCATTTCAGCCCTACACAGATGTCTTAGTTTCTCGAAATTCTCCAAATCTTCGGATCTGGGATGTCATAAATGCACATTACATTGGAATAACACAGGAATAATAAATCATGTTATACTTTGGCAGGATCAGGTTACCAAATTTTGATCGCAAGTCAAATTATTAAAATATCGCTATTCGTTAAGTTAAACCAATAAACAGATTTTCTTTTCTTTTAACAGCTAATACATATATGATATAATAATTATGATTCATACAATATTTCTACCCTTGTTGACTGCAAAATGGTGATATTAGTATATTGGCTCAGATTTCCGTTAATGTCCACTTTTTAGCCAGTGTGTTTGTGGAAAAAAATACGACTTATTGTCATCCCTTGATCGGCGTCTACGTATTTGGTTA
Source organism: Cyrtodaria siliqua (assembly GCA_037043455.1). Classification (NCBI taxonomy): domain Eukaryota; kingdom Metazoa; phylum Mollusca; class Bivalvia; order Adapedonta; family Hiatellidae; genus Cyrtodaria; species Cyrtodaria siliqua. The sequence goes on from JAWPHD010016620.1 coordinate 23,885, forward strand.
CGTTTTATGTTAAGGTGCACTTCTTTCAGTAACTATAAAGATACAGCTTTGAAACTTTGCTTGAGCATGCTATTTCCTGGCGCAAGACATGCAATACTGGTTTCCATCCAGGAAAATCTCATGATCAGCTCCTACGTGGCACACACCTATGACAAAAATCAGTGTCAAACATTAAAAAACCCAAACTGTATGATATCTGACCACTACAAACAACTTCTCCCGAATACATGTCCACCTACCCCAGCCATTTGTCATAGCACACATTTCACTGATCATATCAGCTTCTTTTTTGATATATTTTTTTTACTTAATTCAAACTACCTCAACATTCTAAAAATCTCCATAACATTCTAGAAATATATATCATCAGCAATTAATCAAAACACTTAAATATGTTTTGATATCTTAAATATGAGCCTTTGTTCTCAAGTTACTACTGCTTACTGTTGCCATATAACTTTTTATACTTTTTTAAAATATTTCTACATTTTTGTTGTTATATAATAAAAAAAATGCAAATAAATACACATGATTGTTTCCTCCTTTTGAAAACATTCTGCGCCGCCCTGATGCTTTGCATCCGTTTCTTCTTGTTACATATCTAAAGTGCAATCTAAACACAAAACACACCATTGACAATTGCCTGGTTTGGCAAAGAATTTCCGTAATTGATGGAGTGTGTCTCTGTTTACCACCAGCGATACAAATACTGTCATCTGTCTCTGCACGTTCTTTCCATTTACCATTTGAAAAGGTTAACTTTAACTTTTATAATATAACACTACAAATAGTGTTATATTATATACAAATACAAATTATTCCCTCATGTAACTGCAAACTGAGCGAAAACAGTATTTGTATTTATGAAAAATAATATCAACTGAAAATATAATTGATGTCCCTGTATTTAACTTCATTTTTGTAATTTTGAAAAGAATGCCCTGCAAAATAACAACAACTGAGATATCTTTTCATTCGGTATGAAATATAAAACATTATCGGATATTTGTTACACTTCAATCATCCCACTAAATACAGCGGTATGGAACAGATAATAACAAGAGGTCAATGACCTTGAAGCTCTACTGATTGATTTTGATTTCAGGAAGTAGTCGCTACAGACTTGTTTTTTGAAAATCTATTTTTAACCGTGGCGGCCATCTTGAATTTCCGGCCGACCTGAAATTTTGCTAAGATCAATAAGACATTAAGAGCAACATTCCTGTGAAGTTTCATGAAAATCCGTCATGTAGTTTCAAAGAAGTAGTCGCTACAAGTTTTCATTATATAACTCTATGTAAACAAAGCAGCCATGTTTAAGGTCAAATCAAAACGATTTTCGACAAGGACCAACATCATGTCATACTGATCATTTTAGAAAAAGTCCCATATCAATATCTCTTATTGTTTTGAAGAAGTAGTCGCTACAAACTTATTTATTTTAAATCTATTTTAAGCTGTGGCGGCCATCTTGAATTTCCGGCCGACCTGAAATTTTTCTAGGATCAACTAGACATCAAGAGCAACATTCCTGTGAAGTTTCATGAACATCCGTCAAGTAGTTTCAGAGGAGTAGTCGCTACAAGTTTTTACTATATAACTCTATGTAACCAAAGATGGCCACTGGCAGCCATGTTTAACGTCGAATCAAAATAATTTTCCACAAGGATCTACATCATGTCATGCTGATCATTTTAGAAAAAGTCCCATATCAATATCACTTATAGTTTTCAAGAAGTAGTCGCTACAAACTTATTTTTTAAAAATCTATTTTTAGCTGTGACGGCCATCTTGAATTTCCGGCCGACCTGAAATTTTGATAGGATCAATAAGACATCAAGAGCAACATTCCTGTAAAGTTTCATGACAATCCGCCAAGTAGTTTCAGAGGAGTAGTCGCTACAAGTTTTTACTATATAACTCTATGTAAACAAAGATGGCCGCTGGCAGCCATGTTTAACGTTGAATCAAAACGATTTTTGACTAGGATCAACATCATGTAATGCTGATCATTTTCGAAAAAGTCCCATATCAATATCACTTATAGTTTTCAAGAAGTAGTCGCTACAAACTTATTTTTTAAAAATCTATTTTTAGCTGTGACGGCCATCTTGAATTTCCGGCCGACCTGAAATTTTTCTAGGATCAATAAGACATCAAGAGCAACATTCCTGTAAAGTTTCATGACAATCCGCCAAGTAGTTTCAGAGAAGTAGTCGCTACAAGTTTTTACTATATAACTCTATGTAAACAAAGATGGCCGCTGGCAGCCATGTTTAACGTTGAATCAAAACGATTTTTGACTAGGATCAACATCATGTCATGCTGATCATTTTAGAAAAAGTCCCATATCAATATCACTTATAGTTTTCAAGTAGAAGTTGCTACAAACTTGTATTTTAAAACTTTTTTTTTAGCTTTGGCGGCCATCTTGGATTTCACATCAACATGTATTTTTGCTAGGATCAACTAGACTTTATGGGCAACATTTCTGTAAAGTTTCATGAATATCCATCCAGTAGTTTCAGCTGTGAAGTCGCTACAAATAAAAGTTTACGGACAGACGGACAGACAGACGGACAGACGGACGACGGACGCCGCACCACGGCATAAGCTCTGCTGATCTCTGATCAGTAGAGCTAAAAACGAAATGCGAAGATTATTATACGGTTATTGCTTTAACCGGCAGAGATTCGAGTATAGATAACTGATACTTGAGCTTTACATGAAAAGTGCAACGAGCGAAGTGCAAAACTTTGCCTGAATCAATTCGGTGTACGATTTATTTAAAACCACAGCTTTCAGGCAGGACACAGAACACATTTGCAGTACCTTTTTATGGTTAACCATGCTTAAAGTTACTGATTATATCATCATTGATCATTTGATTTTAATGTTTGTCTTGTTTAACGGCTAATCAACACATTATATAAGATTATATATATACGACGTTTCTTTCCTTTCGTCCTTTCTAATATAATCAATATAATAACATTATATAGAACATCATTCACAACAGCGGATCCAGAAAGGTTAATTAAAAACACATAAAAACAACAACAGATATTTTTTAAAAAAATACTCAACTTAAAAAGGGTTCCAGGTCACAAGGATGCACAATGTATGGACGTGTATGATGTAGTAGAGAATAATATATAGAACACATTTCAGAAACACTGGTTAAACCAGCCCCTAATCGTAAAGTAATACAACAGCCTGCGAGAGAAATAAAGTATACAAAAGAAACTGGGATCTGCGCATTGCTCGTACTAAGAAAGGTTTAATATTTGGTTCTGAAGGATCGACAGGGAGAGGATATCCAAATAAGGACGAAGATTCGCATCAAACATACCACCGCCAGGACTTGAATACAAAGGTCGTAATATGTGAAGCGCACGGCCTTATTCGCTTATTCAGGTGGTAAAAACCTGACCGAGTACGGGTAAAAGCAGCCCAGTGCATATATGAGTGATAAAGCAGAATATCGGAAGAAAACGGGAAAGAAAAGATAGGAATAAGAACAGGATAGAGGAAACAACGAAATACATTTTGTTTCGTTATAGTTGTCTTAACGGTTTAACGGCCCTCCCACCTCCCACATTGTCACGCTGAACAACAAAATGGTATTACCAGTGTTTACCCATTAGTTATATTTCATATGAAGTATATATGCCTATCAATTCATACATTAATTAACACATTTCATCTTTTGTTGTGCTTTGCATTTGATAATTTCAAAGCGAAGATATATACAAGATATATACAATTTGCCAATTGTCTTATTATATCATTGATGACAATTACCATATGGTATGTCATTATACGCTACTTATTTCTTATTTAAAATCAAAGAGACATACAATTAGATAATCTTCTGATAACGTACATCGCATGACTTTTTCACCATCACATGGCTTTATATTGTTTTTGGCAAATTGCTGAATGTTTTACAATAGGACTCGAAGAATAGAAATTCATTTTATTTTCACCCTCTCTTACATAATATAAACAATTTGTTAAAATGTATGCTTCGTCTTCTGTAACACTCTTCCTGCAAAATGTTCCATACTCTGCACTTTTATATCTACTCTTTTCAAAAAGCACCAGGTGGTGAGACCTTCTAAATGTAGTAATACATTCAACCAAAACAAGTATTCAAAACAAACAACTATCACGATAAACTGTTTAAACTTATCGCTATTGTATATCTTCTTTCCCCTAAAAAGATCGATCATTAGTATAGGTTTCATGTCCTCAAAGCATCACATATCTCGCATACAGTTGCAATAAAATAAGTACAATAGACGGGTGGGTTGTTTAATACGGCGAAGATTTAATAGGAACTAAGAGAAACAAAATGTAGGCTATCATATAAACCATCTTCGTTTGTTCTTTTCTATGTTTAAGGTTTGTTAAATTGTTAAGTAATGTATACAGTCAGTGATATATCAAATTAATAACATGATTTATGCTCAGTTTTGCTATTTCATAATTTAAAATGTGAATGATTTGATTTATTTTATTACAGTATGCTATTACCAAACTTCCCACCTCAAAAAGAGTATGAAATGAGAAATTTGGAAATCGCCGAACACGATAAATACAAAATAAATGTATTGCAGTCTCGGTTTAGTTGAGACTGTTCATGTTCCAGGCAAGAGAAACAACCGGGTGCCTCTAGAACTGCGGTACCTTCTGTATCTGCACTATCGTCAAAAACTTAAATGACCAGCTTCTTCTCGGCGGCGTCACTCATATAGGTGTCCGGTAGAGACGTTAATTACACACCCCACACGCACGTACAATTACTGACATTTCATTCCGAACCAGTGATCACATATTGTGTTTTTTTCCTCAGACAGTTCATGTGGAATATATATTTTTAAAAATTGGTGTAAATTACCGCTCAGACATACGACGGACGAACAGATTATAAAATGTCAACTTTCACTTATACATTTCTCTCATAAAGTCTTGCAGACAACAACTCAGACAACGTGGAATCCATTAAGAGACGGAAGCGTATATTATAGAGTTTGCGTTATAAGAGTGATGTGAACAATTCGTATCTATCGTCGACCCCATAAAATCGTATGTCCTTCATTTCCTTATTTTTCAGACGATTTCCAAATTTCCGTTTTCTTTAATATTTTTTTATATATCGCAGTAGCGTTGCCTGTGCAGTGTGGGGGCTGTAAAAGTCTCCCCGTGCTTGAAATCAGAACTGTTATTCATTCCAATCTTTAGATATCGCTGGCTGAGCCCGATATTTACAGATATCAGTGGTACATTCTCAAATACCTTTGGTTTATTACTTGAATTTCGAATAGGTGGTTCCACTACCCAAGCCTTTAAAGGTTCTGAGTATTGTTTAATCACCTTTAGGATATGTTGCCTGATTTTTTAAGTCAGTCTTTTGACTGTTTCCTGTGATACGCAGGCTTCATATTATCTGATCACAGCTAAATTCCATTTTGTTTGTTTTCTCGTTCAGGGCCACGCGTTCTGTTATCACCGTCTGAGTTACAAGAACGTTTAAATTTGTTGAAAGAATATTGCGACAAATGGGGATTAGAGGTTATCGCGGAAAAGACAAAAGTTATGTTTTTTAGAAAAAGAGGTAATCTTTTAGTTAATGAGACATGGGTTTATAATGGAAATAATTTAGAAGTTGTTAACGATTTTAACTACCTCGGAACTGTTTTTAATTATACGGGTTCATACAATTTAAATCAAGAGACTTTAGCAGGTAAAGGATTAAAAGCTTTGAATATATTAATTGCACATTTAAAAAATACAATTTTAAACCAAAAACGTTTTGCCAATTATTTGATGCGTTCGTTGGTTCTATACTAAGCTACGGAGCAGAAATTTGGGGTTTTACAAAGTCAAAGGAGATCGAAAGAATACATTTGAAATTTTGTAAATACTTGTTAAGAGTTAAAACATCTACTAGTAATGCCGGTATTTATGGAGAACTAGGTAGATACCTATTGCATATTTTAAGGTATGTAAAAATAAAAAAGTATTGGAGTAAGGTGGTCGATTCAAAAAACATTTTAATATCAACTTTTTATAAAGACGCTGTGAGAGATTGTGAAAGATGAAGAATTGGGCCAGCAATGTTAAAACCATTCTAATTGACTGCGTCTTTAATTATGTTTGGAATGACCCAACTTGTATTGATATGAAATCTTTTCATTTGTTGATTAAACAAAATCTAATAGATTGTTTTGTTCAAAAATGGAACACTGATGTTGAAAATAATCGAGTTTTATGTTTGTATAGACATTTTAAAACCTCATTCTTATATGAAGTGTATCTAGATATGTTACCATTGAAATTAAGAACTGCCCTGTCGAGGATAAGATTATCCTCCCACAGACTTAGAATTGAAACTGGCAGATATTCACAAAATAGAACTGATAGAAATCAAAGATATTGTACATTGTGTAATAGTACTGACTTAGAAGATGAATATCATTTTATTTTAATTTGTCCTTTGTACGAACAATTACGTAAGCTATATGTTAAACAATATTATTACAGACATCCAAGTGTTTTTAAACTTATTCAACTGATGCAATCTTCAAGCCAGCAAGAGCTTTTTAGGTTATCTAGGTTTGTTAGGGAAGCATTTATTATTCGCAATACTGCAATGTATAATGAGTAAAAAATGTATGTTCATCCTCATTTAACATGACATGTAAACTAGAAAAAACTTAAAATAGTAACATGGAACTATGTAATAGGAATAGTTAAATCATTTTAACAGGGTAAATACGTGCGCCAGAGTGAATGTGTGAGACATTTTGGGCGTCAGAGTGAATGGGTGAGTAGTATGAGTGTATAGTATGTATGATTTGTGTGTTTGTACTTTTTCATTGTTTAATGTAAAAATTGCATTGACCTGTCACATACTAACAAATGTTATATGTATCTATATGACGAGAAACATTTGTTTAAGTCATAAATAAAGAATATGTTCTGTTCCGTTCTGTAAGAAATTGGGACAATACGCCGCTGGCCATGGAATGGTGTGAAAACACCTCATTGAAGGTTCAATGTTCACCGTCATATACATACCATCTTGGGATGGCTGAAATTGATGTACTATTGGCATTTTAAAAATTGAGTTCTGCTCAACCCTTGGCTAGAGGGCGTGAACGGTAGCAAGCATTTTTCACTAACGTTCATGAACAGTCACAAACCGAGACTGCAATAGTTTTTGCGTCATCATCATCATCATCATCATTCTTCATCATCATCATGATCATCATCACCACCATCATCCTCATCACATCAGTTTAATTATAATAATTAGCATCATCATCGTCATCATCATGATCATATTTATCATCATCATCATCATCATCATCATCATCATCATAATGAGCGTCATCACCACCATCATCCTCATCATCACCATCATCATCATCATCATCATCATCATCACCACCATCATCATCATCTTGATCATCATCACCACCATCATCATCATCAAATCAGTTTGATAATAATAATCATCATCATCATCATCATCATCATCATCATCATCATCATCATCATCATCATCATCACCACCATCATCCTCATCACATCAGTTTAATAATAATAATAATAATACTCATTATCATCATCATCATCATCTAGTTTACAGTACCGATGTATACTTTTTTATATTAAAAAACGTACGGACCCAAAACACAAATCGTATGTAATAATTATGTCTAAAATAAAATGACATTTTAAATAGCGGCTTATTATCTATGACTTGAACGAGATTGTTGATTAACTGGTATCCGTTAAATTCACAGTATGTAGCTAAGGTAGAGATATGTTGCCTAAATAGCATGATGTGCAGCCGAACAATGTGGTTGTATTTAATAAGCAAATGTGTGGTGAATAACTGATCAAAATGCGCACATTTTAATTGTGATTTTTTTCATCTATATTACACAAAGAGCGCATAACATAACAGCATGACAATATTAACTATGTAGTACATGTATGACTATATTTTAATAGGTATATTATGAAGGAAGAAACAAACAAAAAAGTTGCAATACAAACGTATGAAGTAGAAACTAACTTACGGTTGTGAATAATTCCTTCGCAATTTCTTATCTTATGTGAACAGCACCTTCAGGCTCAGTATAATCGTTAACAATGTTATAAAGCATGCTATCCCGCCAGTGACAATATACGTAATGTATTTTATCATGAACAACATCTTGTGAATTAGAGATGATGCTATTGATATGGGTAAACACTTAACCTCACCGTATGCCTTTTAAACAGTATTTCAATATGTTCTTGAGAATAATAAATTACTTCAATACTAAAGATTGTTACCCGTGCGTAACGGTAATATTGTGATTTACCAGTGTTTGCATTTTTGAAAATATTATCAACTGGAAAATGGAGAACCTGTCACGCATTTGTAATTTGTATGACAATACATATTTTTTTGTATTTAGGAATGTTCACGTCATTACTAGTATTACTTAAGCATGTTTACGGCTGATTAGGGCACTTACGGAACAGTTGCCTGTACCATTAGTGGAGCATCTGGTACATGAAAGCAATTAGAATTTAATTTATTCCACTAAGGTTACATGTTTACACATATAGCAACAACGGGAATAAACATGTATTACTCAGTTACTTAGATTGTATGGTAGGATTTTTTTTTTTCAAGAGGACAACATTTAGTAAGTTCAGCATGTAACTTGTATACGCCTGAAAGTAACTAGTAAATGTAGCACGATCGCTAGATATAACCCAACACATATTTTACTACGAGACCATCATAATCTAAATTAAATAAACTAACCCACCAAATAACGGCAAAATTACACTACCAAAAGCTTTATCGAAACTCTATCCAGGTGTACAGGTCACATTATGATGTTTAGGTGCTGATTAAAAGTATAGGGTTATTCATGGGTTCTTAAAATACCCATGATTGAACATGCGGAAAATGAATTATGAGTTGGTAACTCTTAATCTGACAGTCCAGTTTTGGGGGTTTGACCTGGCCGTTTCAAGCCGTTTATATTGTGTCTATAGATTTTGGATTATCAAAATATGTAAGTCATATATACTCTTGAAAATTACCGCTATATTACTTATATACTGCACACTTAATTTCACGACAGATGTTAAAGAAATCACAAGATAATGCTGTGTAAAAAAAGTTGCAGCTAATTAAAGAAAGGATAAAACTGTGCTGTTATAGACCTTTTAATAACAGTATCCTTTGTAGCACAAAATTCATAAATGTTGAAGATTTGAGCCATTTCAGTACTGTACATAATGTAAAGAGATTGCAAATTTTACATCAAATGTTTGCTCACCTGCTCGTGTCAAACGCGTATTCTATCAATAATGAAAGTTTGAAGGGATAACATTGGATGTGTTATAATAAACGACAGCAACAAAAAACTCCTAAGGCTTAGTAAAGCCATTGGTCTCGTTAAATTTAATGGATTCGTGACGCAGCATACATGATTTTGGACCGAAGGTCTCTATTTATGAAAAATGCATTCACGGCGTTGTTCTTTTTTTTTAATTAATCATCACCACTACACAGCATTATCATCAACATCCACATCACTATTTACGAATAAGATTAGCAGTACAACCACAACTTGTTCATCAAACCCGTCATCGGCATAATCAAAACTAGATAATTATCACTATTTCCATTGTCATCAACATCATGTTTTTAATCATTAGTGCATACAATTAATCAACTGACATAGAAAAGAAACTGTACCCCCCCCCCCCCCCCCCACACACACACACACACACACTACGACCCCATCAATTTCAGAAAAAATCCTATGCCAATGCATCATCATCATCATCATCATCATATCATCATCATCCTCATCATCATCATATTCAACACCATCTAGTTAACAATCCTGATGCATACACACAATGATATAAAAAGGGTAATATAAAAGGTAATAATTATGCACATACTAATGAGCTTATTACCACAAATGTTATTGTCACATTGTGTACGGGAATGTTTATAACGGATATCCATTGAGTTCACAGTTCCCACCCTAGCCTCAATATGACGATATGTTCAACCATATGTTCAACCACAAACGTTGATTGTATCAAATAAGCAAAATAAGCAAGAGTGTAGTGAAGCATTGGTCAAAATATGCACCTTTTTTTTCTACATTAATTTTAAGCAAATTCAATTAATTCGTATTACAAAAGCAGCACATAAAAGTTTTGCTTGACACGGTTTAAATATTATTCTATATAGTATGACACGGTTTAAATATTATTCTTGTGACCCCATGGTTTCTGGTGATTTTTCAAAAGGACAGAGGTAGGACTACATGAAAATAACAGTGCTACATTATCCATACTTTATTTGAAGTTGCAAGAAGTCAGCAGAAGTTCTCATTTTTACATTGTGGCCTATGGAAAAAATAATTAGCGCTATCGCACCTCAATAATGAACGTTTGGAGGGATAACATTGGATGTGTTATAAAAAAAACTCCTAAGGCTTAGTAAAGCCATTGGTCTCGTTAAATTCAAGGGATTCGTGACGCAGCATACATGACTTTGGACCGAAGGTCTCTATTTATGAAAAAAGCATTCACGGCGTTGTACTTTGTTTATATTAATTACCACCACTACACAGCATTATCTGTCAATTATCATCGTTATCCACATCAATATTTACGAATAAGATTAGCAGTACAACCACAGCTTGTTCATCAAACCCGTCATAGGCATAACCAAAACCTAGATAATTATCACTAGTGCCATTGTTATCAACATCATAATAAACTTCACCACCGCATCATCATATTTTTAATCATTAGTGCATACAATTAATCAACTGACATAGAAAAGAGACTGTTTTGTTGTTCAGACAGTAAATTGTGCGACAAGCTAGTATGTTAAACACACTGAACCTATACAGTCGCTCCCCTCCCCCAACACTACTACCCCATCAATTTCAGAAAAAATCCTATGCCAATGCATCATCATCATCATCATATCATCATCATCCTCATCATCATCATCTTCAACACCATCTAGTTAACAGTCCTGATGCATACACACAATGATATAAAAAAGGTAACATAAAAGGTAATAATTATGCACATACTAATGAGCTTATTACCACAAATGTTATTGTCACATTGTGTACGGGAATGTTTATAACGGATATCCATTGAGTTCACAGTTTCCACCCTAGCCTAAATATTACGATATGTTCAACCACACGTTCAACCACACACCGTGATTGTATCAAACAAGCAAAATAAGCAAGAGTGTAGTGAAGCATTGGTCAAAATATGCATTATTTTTTACATTAATTTTAAGCAAATTCAATTAATTCGTATTACACAAGCAGCACATAAAGTTTTGCTTGACACGGTTTAAATATTATTCTATATAGTATGACTATATTTTAATAGGTATAATATGAAAGAAGAAAAAATGTGTCTAATGAGAGAATAATATATTAAGCTGATAGGTAATGAATTTGCTAGAGAGCACCGTTGGCCACGTGTTGTTGATAGTTTTCTTTCACATTTTAATTTTGTAATACTATTATATAAAGTAGAAATTGACTTACGGTTGTGAATAATCCCTTATCCTACACAGATATATAAATGCACTTGCTAATAGTACATTATCGGGCAACTGACTACGTATAACTAAATTAAAACGTCGAAAGAAGAGCGAAGCATTGACAGAAGCATTGATATTAACCGGCGTAACATCATGATAAACTTTTTACAGAAGCATTGATTATCGTAAAACAAATTAACCGGCGTAACGCTGTGTCACTTATCATGATAAACTTCTCGCATTCGTCGGCCAGGTGGTATTATTTGTTGAACGGATATTTGCTTTTTTCATACACTCAATGAAAGAATTGTAAACTGTTGCGACTGAGTCAGGGTTGAAAATCCCCTGAACAGTATCAACTTTTGTCCAAATACTATCTGGAAACAAAGAAAGATTATACTTAACTTAATATATTATCTCAAAATCATCTGTGAGTATAAACCATTTCATTTTCTCTCTAAGTGTACACAACTAAATGATTAATGGCGGAGGGAGTTTAATCATCTTAGAACTACGCATACAGATATATTCACACACGCGGAAAGAAAAGTCAAGATAGAAAAATGTGTAATTGTCTGAACACGATTTCATTTCCAATTATACAATTGAATGTTACACATTTACAGTTTTAATTAATTAAATAGTTGTACATTAATATCTGGATTTGACTGGCGTTAATAAATACATGAGAAAGTAAAACCCTAAAATGACAACAATAATTATTATGGCAACCAACACCCTCCCCAACCCCCTCCATGTGTTGACTATTTTAGATATAAATTTCAAAAGTAGAAAAGTGTTTGCAATTTCAAGGGAACAAAACCATGTTGACACATGTCCTAGCATTAGTTTATGAAAACTATTTCTTAGAAAATAATCAACGCCCCACACCAACCACCCACCCCGCTCCCCTCACACACACACCATTTGCTTTTTGGTATGTAATAGCAGACATGTTTTGTTACGTGATAAAATAACGCTTCTCAGTAGTCAAACGATGTTTGATCGTTGGCGCTTTACTGTGGTAGCGAATAGTAGAATAGTTGGGCTATTTAATATAACGTGTTCATGAATCTGTTTTGTGCTCTCAAATCAGAAAATAGGGATGGCGTATATACCAGCTAATATCCAATCAGAAATGAAGTGGGTGTGACATTGGGTAGCCAGTGAAACGGCGGATTATGGTATGGCCAAACATATCTGCTAAACTGTGCAAGAGTGTTTCCACCAACATCTTCAATGGTAGATTCTTATAATTTCTTCTGTTAAGATGCAACTGGCACCACAAGACATAACTGTTTAACCGCAACAGAATATCTTTATCCTAACCCGATATAAGATGATTAGTTTTATCCAATAATATACCAGTAGTAGATAAGGGGAAACAACTAATACATTGTAAAGAATATGCACGCCTAGAGTTAATTTTCATAACATGCCTCTGTTCCTGTGTTAGTTGGTATATTACGTCCCTCGTAGATAGGATGGGAATATAAAACGTTCAATGAGTTATTTCATTATAATTGTGATCAATAAAAGTCATTTTAAAATAGCACAACGTTCTACTTACTGTCTGGTTCCGCAAGACTTACTTTTTATTAAATTGGCATTGCATATTAAATGAATAAATACTTTGTTATATTTAACCTAATGTATAACTTTGCCTTGCCAATGCTTTTTTAGTAAAAAACAAAATGTGATTCAAAAAGAAGGGAAATTTTCAACAAGACACACATTAGTTAATGCGATTTACCTCAATTTTCCAGAAGATTAAGGTAAGGGTAAGTACGATAAGCCGTACAATGAATGCTGTACTGTAATATCCAATGTCCATACATAGTCACATAGAACCCATAAAAGTTGATGATACAACGTGAAAGTTGTAAGATGTAAGAGTGTACCAATGTAAATCCTTGAAAAAGGCCTAGGGACGAACTATTGGAAAACGAGTGAATTTTATATAATTTATATTATTTAGGTTAGATAATGTAATCATAGCTGGATTATAAACTAAATAATATCCGCATGTCGTGATTTGTAATGGCATTTCTAGTGTAATAATTGGTGGAGAAAGTTATCATTATTATTATTATTATTATTATTAGTATTATTATTATCTACAGAAGACAGTCACCCCAAAACAGGAGAGCAAAATATTTTCGGAACACTTCATTATTCTCTTTCGTATCTTAATAAAATGAACACTACCTAGATACAGTTATCATAATTATATTCATATTATTTTGTGCGAATACTATTTAGGCAAACGATATGATTTTAACGATATTATTACGTGCAACTGAGTGGTATTCTTTCCATGAAGCAAGAGTTCGATGTTCAACACCCGAAGTATCTCTTTTTTAATGACGTGTCATGCAGGATGACATTTTCATTCTGAGGTAATATCCCTGAAGTTACTGAATATCGTTTTATGCTTTTCCTTAGAATAAGGTGACTAATCATACACTCGCTGTTAATGGAGGAATCTGATACACATCTGTTGATTTGTATAGTTTCCTTTGTGCCATACTGGTAACATTGTGTTTATAATATATTAAGTAGTATTCAAAAAGTCTTTCTGCATCAACAACTAGCTATGTTTCCTGTTATCCGACAGACACGCCCTTTTTACATCTACCCCTTCCCCGTCAACTCAAAGAAATTTTGTTACCTCATCCACCGACAAAATATGTATTTTAGATAGGTGGTAGTGTATTTTCGTAGACAGACAAAAGCTTGTTCCCATTTAAAATTAGTTCATTACAGCATCTATGTACCAGTGTTCAACATGTTAAATATATAAACCCTGTTTTGGGTAAGCTTAAAGTGACATACGGTACACTTTCTTTTAATGGTGGCGTCCCGTAGGATCGTCTACATAATGTGCATTTTTGTAAATCATTATTAATATTTATTTGAATACTTCAAATCGAAATTATAAGTTTTTGGTCTAACACTGTATTTGTTTATTATATTGACGAATAATATAATTAAAGTCAAGAAATAATAATAGGACAAACTGAAAACTACAAAGGTTACATGCTATTTAGTTATACAACTCAACAGGACTCTGGATTTATAAACTTGAGGTGCTAATGTTAATGCTTGAGGATTGCGGTGGAAATTATAGTATGTCAATGTAATATTGCAATATTTGGTTGAGAATCAGGGTAGAAGACGGTTTATTGTAAGGACTCCTAACGTTCACGTGTATCTCGTCAGAGAGAGAGCAATGTAAGAGTATTAAAACAAACACTTATTATCCCATACATTTCCGACTACTGATATTAAAACTCCAAATAGAATTGCATCAAACGGAGGTATACATGTCGAACAGGAAATGTAGCTGACACAGAACACAATCAACCGAAACACGCATGAAAGCAAAAAACAATTACAATGTCAATAGGAAACAAGGCATGTGACATCCCAAACACAAATAATAGGGCAATTCCGCATTGCAGTTCACTCTTAACCTACTGTCATTCCAATAAAACGTGTCGGTGTAAATAAAGAAATCCCTACCAGATTATAATCTCGAACAAACGGGGCATTGATCAGTTAGAGCAATATAACACTGATCATGTATCATGCATATATGATAATAAAATAATGAAGTTTTACTGACAGAGTGTTCCTACCACCAAGATACAATTAATCGAATCATTTCGAACTACTGCGTTTTTAAATTGTATTTACATGTTAACACGGATATTCCATCATTTATTTAGACAATCTCATTAAAAGAAGTACATTTAAATTGTGTGATGAACCTAAGTATCAAGATAAACAAGAGTTGTTTTTCCCCCGTGTTTTTTTCTTTTCTCTAAGACCTGTTTGTATCGAATTCTTTTTCTCTTTCCTTTTACGCGAAAAAAGATGTGTAAAAAAGTAGCCATTTCGGTGTTAAACTGTATTAACCGCCAACATCAATTACCAAGAGAGGAACTTCATAAGATTTTTTTCTTTCGTTCCAATCTTATTAACTTTGTATTTACTTTGAGTGGTAAAGTTTAATTTATTTAACATGATATCAGGACAACATGAATTATAGAACACAGGGTAACAGGTTGGATGTTTACATCGTTGATAACAAGTGTGTATCAATATCTTTAAATTCGTTACTTATTTCTGATTTGAAAGCAAAGGTATACCATTTGCTAATGTCCTTACAGCACTGACAATACATGGCATTAACATTATGGCTTTTTTTTTACAAGTTGCCGAATGTCTTGCATTACTACACAAAGGCTATGAATTAATCTTCTCCCTGGTTTTCGTATTTGATAACAAACTGTTAAAGGTAAACTTCGTCTTTTATTGTTGCAAAAACACATAATGTATTCAGTAACTCAATATCTACCACTCAAAAGCTAGTATCACAATCAAATCACGCTCATATTGAACGATAAAAATGCATTGACTGGTTTCTATTGTATTAAGTTCAATTTAGATAAAGTTTGGCTTTACTTCAGTTGTTTTAAAATGAATATATTATACAATAGATGTGTGGATCATTTTACACGGTGAAGATTTGGAAGGTACCGAATGTCGAAATACCGAAATAATTTAGCTTATCAGGTTATCAATTGAATCTTTCAATGGTGAACGTTAGTTATATTTTGTAACATACTTAATATACAGTCCGTGATAATTGACTTGGCCTTCAAAGAAATTCTGAGTGATATTTACTAGATCGCGCGGGAATAATACAAGTACTACTAAGCTCATTAAGCTCATCGTCGGAACCCACGTTTGACTGATTACGTTATCACTCCAGTTATCATTAATGTTAATTGCCCTGTATGCAAACGTTATTAATCATTTGCTTTTCAATAGAATTTGGTGATTTAATCGCTTGAAACTTACTTTGTATATAAAGCTCTGTATATCTTTTTTGTCAGGCTGACAGTTAAGTACAATAAAAGCTGAGATATTGCACGATACAATAAGCTTGAAATGAGCTGGGTTTTTTATCCATACGAGTGACTACCATTTGAAGCGAAATTCCCCCACTTGAAGCATTTTTAGTACAATATAACTTCAAATAAATACGTAACCTAGGTGCCTAACACGCTTCATATTAACTGCATCATATGTCTAAGAACATTGAAAGAAAAGACAAAACAAGAATTAATTTCTTGGCACGTTTGTCATATTCGACTTTAAAATTTCTACATTGTAATAATTGGTGGCGAATCCGTGTAGAATCCGTGTCAATTCAATTTTCTTTAATATCATCAGGAATGAAAGCCTGTATTTATATCAGGGACTGATAGCGGGCTCAATCAACGGATTACGTGGAGAGAGAGAGAGAGAGATAGAGAGAGAGAGAGAGAGTATCACGCAGAGTGCTGATACAAATAGATATAAAAATCGAACAGGAAAAGTAGCATTCAAGGACCACAGTCAACCACAAACAACAACTATAAAGATGAATAAAAGGCAACCTATGACATAACAAACACACAATAATTTATAACAGAGCTACCGCCATTTATTTCGGACTTCTGTGAATGTTAATTTATATCCATTGACTTACTTTAGATATTGTGTAAGTTTACTATGATGTAGGTACCTAAATAACACTGACAGTGTGTCAGTCTGTTTATAAAGATAAACAAAAAAATGGTTATAAAGATAAATAAAAAAACATCCAGACACATTATCACATATTAAGGATATTTTAGGGCACAAATTGCAAATAGTTGAAGCCAAACACAATTTTTACAAAGAGTGATAGGAAAATATAATTATGAGCGTATTGAATCAATAAATACTGAAGAGAGATAGCTTTGGAAACAGCGAGCACGAACAAGAGGGTAAAGTAGAAAACTCGATTTTGTTTTATTGAGTCTGTTCATGAGAGGTAATATCAGGCGCAACCACTATGGTCAATCAAATCACACTTACCGATTTTGTGTAAGTTGTCCAGTATTAAACAACTGCCTCGATTGATTGTTAAAGTGAAGTGTCTTGCGTGGTATGTGCCTTTATAATCGGTTTGGTGTATAATCCAAATAGTAGTGGCCGTGTGTGTGTGTGTAATTCTAAGGTTTATAGTAGTAGCCGAAAAGTTTCTGAGTTTATTATCGTACGTTTATTGGCAGACATCCAATTTGGCGTACGTCAAGCCTGAAGTGTATGTTAGCTGTATTTTGGCATATATCCAAGAACTACTTTCAATTTTGGCGCGGTCTCGTTGTATTGATAGTCTAGCCTACATATATACCAGATACCACGATATACACCCCATATCACGATATACAACTGACAGTATATCCAAGTATGGCGTCGTCTCGTAGGCCTGGTTTATATTATGCCCAAGGCCAGGACAAGATATTTTTTAACATACATGATGAATTTAAAACTGTAACATGTGAATCCGAATGGTGCTTGAGAGCCTAGGAATTCGAATTCACACAATATAAACTCCTATAACACGTTACTGTACAATATCATAACGATCTCATAGATATATTCTTATTAAAATAGGTCACATACATCCAGGGCGTTATGGCCTGCGCATATGTATTAATTTATCCATGATCATCAAACACAACACTTGAACACATTTTAAGAAACTCCACTTGCACTGTACACATACACATTAATCCTTTGATCATGTTGTTTTCTTACAGAGAAACAGTATACTGTTTGATTTTACTAACATTTACAAGCAAACCAATATAACCAACAGCGAAAAAAATAATCTTGATTTCTTTATCTGGGATTTTGTAGGTCAGTTACCCGTATGCATATATATCAGGCGGCGGTGTTTGTAATGTTTAACATGTAAACATTACACTATTTTAACGCTGGTTTTCTCTTAAAGGTGAAATTTAGCGTGTTTTTTGAGCATATATTCTGAAATATATGTATATAATATACAATCTGTTCAAATATTACACTTACTGGTTGTCCCGTTTTCTCACAGTAGCCAATTTTATCTCATAGCGCACACGCTTGAGTTTCGCCCTTTTTGAAGACAGGTAAGTGTCACGTGATCCTGTGACGTCATTGGTACCAAACGATCAGCGGTGTCGCATTGAGTTGTATAGTATTGTCTATGTAGGATTAAGTTTTATGGTACGTGTTAAAAATGCCGTGTGCTGTAGCTGGGTGTCAAAGTGTGCATAAAAAAGGACAATCTAATAACATCAGTTTTTTTCGTTTTCCTAATTAGGTTAATGATAGATTAAGATTTGAATTGTGGGTGGACCGCTGTCGACGAAAATCGCCCGTCGCGTCAAAAAAATGGGAACCTTCGAAAGACGCGCGAGTTTGTAGTAAACACTTTGAGTTGGATTCGTGGGAAATCCATCCTTTGGTTTCATTTTCATTGAATTTGAAGGACAGACGGCCATGCAGATTAAAAACAACAGCGATACCAACAATATTTTCCTACAAAAATGAGAAGTGCCTAACCCCGCCGTCTCCGAGCAAGTTTTATTCGCCGATTCGACCGGCGTTGAGGAAGAAATTATTAAATGAGGTAAGATAGAAGTTTTTGTTCAGTTATCTTAGCAATTCCTCGGGTATGTGTATGATAAATTGTAGAAAGGTATATAGTCTTAGATCTGTACATCGTGATTGTTTAGCTTTTGAATTAGATGTATGCGTCTTACGTGAACGGCGCTAATATAATGTAGCCGTCTTTTTCAAAAGATCGCTAAAAAGGTTTAGCATATGAATGTAAATGAATTCGGTGAAATAAACACTGTCGTTGTTTCAATATATATTTTGTATTTTTTTTGTTTTTTTTTGTTTTAAATTATACACTTTCTTCTGCCAATAGTGTTATAGATTTATATAGAGTTATATATCGGTCTCTGGATTTTAAAATAATGACAAAATGTTTCATGGATGTCTATTAAAACGCAGAAAATTGATAATGTTACTAGCTATTATATTAGTTCAGTAATGTTGTATGGCAAAACAACAACAATAACGGCTTTTACCTCATGCAGTAAGTAAAATAAGTGCTTTACAAGCATATATATACTTTATATTCTAAATAAAAAAATTGTTAGGTCTGTTTTTTCGATCTCTACATGTACATAATACATTATGTCGTGCTCATAATACATTTGACTATATTATTTAGATCATCTTCGTGCGCGATGAACTAACTAGTTTCTCACGCATCATATATCCGTCTTGTGCAATACGCGGCTCGCCGCGGCGGTATTGCACCGCTCACGGAATTGCAATATACAGGAAATGTAGGCATATCATAAAACTACGTTTCCCTAAATGGTGCGTGATTTTGTCATATACCGACGTTTGTACCATGATTAGGCTGTACTTCAATAGGGCACCGCAATAGTTGATTAGTCGCTGTGTGGTATATTGTTATTTGGAGGCACGTGGAGAGCGTGTCATACTGCAAATCCGAATCTCATACACCACTATAGACTGTTTTGGAGGCGGCGGGGACTTATGGTATATAGAATACTATAGAAATTAGATGCTGTTACATTTATTTATTTATCAATTATACTTACTAGACTCTAAATATATTTTTTCAATGTCTATTTTTCGGCAAAAATAAAGTCCTTATAATCTGACGCTCGTATTAATGTACAAGTATTAGACCATGTCCATTCATTCGGAATATACTGCATTTCGCGCTAAGTGTAAATGTACCGAGATATTGCAGCGTTGCTGGTGACTTTCAGAATTTTGATGACCTGCACCGCGTTCAACTTCCTCATCGCCATCGGTTGATGAATCCGAGGTATTTTCATCCTCAGACACGAATTCTGGCTCAAAATCGTAAGGTTGCACATCGTGCAACCTTCTTATCATGGGCATTTCATCTGACTCAGCATCATAGTCGCTTAATTCCGACATTTTCACACACACTATACTGTTTTTGCGTGCTTTCCCTATGTACAAATGGTTTCGTTTTGTTCCCAATGACGTCACTTCCGGTTTAACGAGGAAGAGTTTTCCCCCTTTGATTTTTTTTCAATTTTTTAGCGTAGCCTGTTCGTCTTTTCGGTTTTTATCTTTAAAAACATATTTTCACTAAAAATAAATCAATAGCATAGTTACCATCGTATTTATAATGATATTTGATAATTAAAAACATATCAACAACGGATTTGTTGATTTAGGACAAATTTCTGCTTTAATATGGACTTGGTACTATCCATGTAACGAGCATAACCATGACCAGTCTTTGATTGCAATAAAATACCTGATAAAAGTCCCAATTCGACGTACAATTATCAGAGATGTTCAGAAATGGAATATGTTAGTTGTTCATGTGTCACTGTGAGGCGTGGCGGAGGAGCCTCCCCGATGGCAGTCGTTTCCAGTTGTGGATCTAGGATGTGACGTTTCGGGAGTGGTGAACTATTGAACGGTGGCCTAGTGGCATATCCACTAGAAATTTCGCTGTGTCCTACATGACATGATCTTACATGGGATGAATTCAAGTGCATTTTCGAAATATTGAATTGTTAAATGCTGTGATGGTGCGATCCCGGTGCGAGGCCCTTAAAATCTGTCAAGCTTATGTTAACACTGATCGTCTGATTTTAGGGGTGTTCGTGTGTGCACGCGTGTGTGTGTGTGCATGGAGGGGTGGGGGTGTTGAAGAGCATCTGGTCCGCCGTTGTCATTTAAGCAATACTATTTATTAAGCATGTATTAAATGTTATGTAATGGCTATTTTGTTGTTTTTTTGAAGCTGTCCCAACAGAGGAGAAAATACATAGGAAACCGGGAACCTGACCTACTCCTACTAACCTATAGATTGTTATGGTTCTCCGATACACACAACCGCCCATGTCACGAACGAGGCTAATGGAAAGTGTTTTGCTAAAGACCACGAATACGAAACTCAGTGGCGGTGGTGAGACTTGAACCCCGGTCCATCGGATGTCAAGTTCACCGTGCTATTCACAGGGCCAAGCCAGCCCCTGTGTAAAGCATGAAGTGGTATTTGAACTAGTTCAGACAAACATTTTTATAAACATTCATTCCAGACACTCGACTGTGCTCGAAATAAGTTTGTGTATGTATAGATGGTAAATACCACATATAATTATTAGAAAGTAAATATGTCTTCGCAGGGGATTATTTTCGCTTTTGCAACACCATTTCGCCATGTTCACCACATGTTTTATCAATATGTTGCCCGTATTATAGGAGGCTCACAACTATAATATAATTTGAAGCAAGTTAAACATTTTAATTCAGCAAAAGAGATGTAAATCACGGTAATACAGTTGAGAACCAAGAACATCATCTCACTAAGATCCTGGAATAACATAATTCGAAAAATTTATATAATTCGGAAAAAATATATATATATACACTAAGACAAACAACAGGGCCCGTAATCATAAAGCAACTTAAGTGGAAAATATCATTGAAGTCAACATTTAAGACTTTTACATATTTAAATCATCTTAACGTGAAGATTGGAACGAGCTGGCGCACATGTTATAAAAGTGTTAATTTCACACTCTTGAACGGTTGTATTATTTAGCTCCAAGAGTCATATATCTCTGCATGAAATTAATCGAGCTAAAATACTGATAAGCCAGTCAGAAAGACGAACGTACGGACGTACGAACAGATGGATAGTGGCGAACGGACGGATGGGGATGGACGGACGGACGAACAGATGGACGGACAGTGGGACTGACGGGGACGTACGTACGGACGGAAAGAAGGAAGGACGGACGGACGGGGACGGACAGACAGGTCCCTCTCCAAACTTATTTGTAGGGTATAAAGGACAATCCTTTATGACACTGATATTAGAGCGGATCCATGGTCCAGTGGTAAAACACAACCCAGGGTCGCCGGTTCGATCCCCCGCTTCTTCACTTCAAAATGACTTAGTTAAGCCTTTCGGACTGGAGGCCATTGTATCGGTGCTATACACCGGGCAAGAGAAACAACCGGGGTGCCTCCAGAATTGCGGCACCTTCTGTATCTTAAATGACTAGCTTTTTCTCGGCGGCGTCACTGATATAGGTGTCCGGTAGGACGTTAATTACACACCCCACACGCACGTACAACTGCTGACATTTCATTCCGAACCAGTGATCACATATTGTTTTTTTCCTCAGACAGTTCATGTGGAATATATATTTTTAAAACTTGGTGTAAATTACCACTCAGACATACGACGGACGAACAGATTATAAAATGTCAAATTTCGCTTATACACTTCTCTCATAAACTGGAAGCGTATATTATAGAGTTTGCGTTATAAGAGTAATGTGAACAATTCGTATCTATCGCCGACCCCCTAAAATCGTATGTCCTTCATTCCCGTATTCTTTACACGTGACCTATTCGTACTAATTCTTCACGCATGTGCGATTAATACGCAACTTGAACAATACGCCGCCACAATGCCATCAAGTGTTGCTTTCTCTGAACTCAGATAACAATAATTTAGCAGTTTGATACTCGTCTACAGCAAGACAACAACATGCGCTACATTATTATCACACTTCCCATTGTCATCAGTATTATCATAATCCTTACTATCGCACCTATATTCCATATCATTTCCAGTAACACCACAACTCCATCATCATCATCATCATCATCATCATCAGTTTAATAATCATCATCATCAGCCTCCTCCTCCTCCTCCTCCTCCTCATCATCATCATCAACCATCATCCTCATCATCAGTTTAATAATCATCATCATCACATCATCATCATCATCATCATCATCATCATCATCATCATCATCATCATCATCATCACCATCTGGTTTACAGTACTGTTGTATATTTGTTTATATATAAAAAACGTACGGACCCATAACACAAATCGTAATAATTCTGTCTAAAATAAAATGACATATTAAATTGCGGCTTATTATCAAAACTATGATTTTAACGAGATTTTTGATTAACTGCTATCCGTTGAATATATAGCTTTTAATAATATTACATTTAATAATACATTTATTGATCTTTATTATCACGCCATTGTCTATCTACGTATAACTTAACGAAAACATTGAAACCGGAATCGATAGAAGCATTGAGTTTCATAAAACAAATTAACCGGCGTAACAGGTTGACACGCTGTGTCACTTAAATAAAAAGCGCGCCCCTTATAAACTTCTCACATTCCGCAACAAAGTATACGATCTACATTTGAACCTGCAAACAAAGATGTATGCTTTATCATACACTTGTAAGAAGCGACAGATTACTGAAGGACTTTTAAAGTGCATCACTAGTAATAAACAAAGATATACCGTAATTTAATATATTATTTTATATAAATCTATGGAATGTCCCAGGTATAAAAGCGCTGAGATTGTTATTATAATAAGAATGCATGGGCGATTATATAAAAACAAGAACGTTTGAGCAGATTTTATTAATTTAAACGGGAAGTAAAGTATAATTTATGGTTAAAAAAATATTGTGCAGTTATTATAATTTTATTATAACCTACCGAAATCGTAAAAAAAGTGATGATTATAATAGTTCTTTTAAACATTTAGTAAAAAATAATTATAATTTCCGAGTCCCCTACGGCTTTCCATATAAACCATTTTATTTTCACTCCAAATGTATCCAAGTAACGGATTTATGGCGGCGTGAGTTTAATCATCTTCGAACTACACATACATATATATTCACGCACGGGAAAAGAAAAGCCAAGATAGAAAAAAGTGTAATTGTGTGTACATGATTTCCAATAAAGTTGAATGTTACACTTTGTTAATAAACATTTCGGTTTTATTTAATAAAATAGAAATAGTTGTATTTTATCTGGATGTGTAGAGAAAGAAAAAAAAGGGAACAACAAAGTAGGAAAATTCGCTCTTGGAATGACTTGCCTATTAAAATAAGGCATACAATAATTATGTTATGCTGTGTTAACCCTAAACTGACAACAATAATTATGGCAACCGCCCGCCGCCACTACACACACCCCACGCCCACCCCACCACCATTTTTTGACTTTTAGATATAAATTTCATTAGTTATTAGATATTAATTTCAAAAGTAGAACGTGTCAAGGGGTCAAAACCATGTTGACATTTGTCCTAGCGTTAGTTTATAACTGAAGAATTGTTTCTTAGAAAACAAGCGCCCCCTCCCCCTCCCACACCGTTTGCTTTTGGTTTTCAATAGCAGTAATGTTTTGGGATAATGTAACGTTTCCCAATTTTCTAACGATGTTAGGTGTTTTACAGGTCTTAAAATTGGCCTTTTACTGTGGAAACGCATTGAAAAATAGTTTGGCTATATACCTAAGTCTATTTTGTGCTTTTCTGTATTCCAATGCTAAGCACTAAGGTAGATAGTCTCAGGTAAATAGAAAATGTGAACATCCAATCAGACAAACGAGTTTGATCTAAATGCATTTCTTCTTCTCGCAGCAAATC